>LOND01003938.1:22032-43193 GCA_014220965.1 Paragonimus kellicotti
TATCTCGTCAGCTTATTATGTTGCTGATGAGATATCAACGGGGACAGCAAAGGCACGAGTTGCTTTCGCCAACCTGCGTCATCTGCGGCGTCGGAAAGATGTTCGATTGTCGTTGAAAGGAAGAGTATATAATGCTTGTGTGCGTTCTGTTTTGCTCTATGGTTCGGAAACGTGGCCTGTTCGCAAGGAAGATATCAACAAGCTTGCTGTATTTGACCATCGTTGTCTCCGCCAAATTGCCCACATTAAGTGGACTGATCGCGTGAGCAATACGGCAGTTCGCCGGCGCGTATTCCGGAACGTGCGCGATCGATCGGTCAACTACTCACGTTGCACAGCCTGCGATGGTTAGGTCACGTACTCCGCATGCCAGCTGAGCGTTTACCGTACCGGGCATTATATACTGAGACCACCAACAGTTGGGTGAAACCACATGGTGGTCAAGCGACAACGTGGTCACGAAATATGAGAACCAAGTGCTTCTGCAAGATTGCTGTGATTACGTAGATTTAATGTTAGATAATGAAATCATGGAGGTTGTTGACCGATTTGTGTATCTGGAAGTTGCATTAGCGGCGGTGGAGGTGTAGGGAATGAAATAGAGCGCGTGTCTCTAAGGCTAGGGAGGTGTTCGTTAATCTGAGACACCTATGGCGACAGTGAGGGTTGTGTTACTTTACGGCAGCGAAACCTGGCCGCTCAGAGTAGAGGACGTGAACCGTCTTCAGGTATTTGACCACCGATGTCTGCGTTCGATCGCTCGTATCGGGTGGCACCAGCGAGTAAGCAACGAGGAGGTTAGGAAGCGGGTACTTAGTAGTGATTGTCAAAGTCATCTGCCACACCGGGCACTTTTGCTGACGCTGCGGCCGACTGGCGCAAGGTGCGAGGTGGACAGATGATGACCTGGCGTAGACAAATGAAATCGTTCACGAAGGGGTTGGTCACTGTAGGTCGGGTTCGTCTCCCGGGCTGGGGCCCTCGCGACTCAGAGTCGGTGGCTTGAGACGTTAGGTGAGATGGCGGCTAATCGAGCTCAGTGGCGTGAATGTTGTCGTTGTTTGGCCGAGTTGTCTGTGAAGTGAGTGCACTTAATGACGCGGGGCAGTGAAAGCTGTCTTACTTTCACTTACAGCTCGGTTGTTTGTTTGCAAGGTGTAGGCACCTTGATGTTGAATGTTTGAATATAGACGTAGCTATTTTTAGTAGTTAGGTCCCTTCCCTCCCCTTTTTTCTTCTCTCTTCCTATACAGGGTTTGCTTTTTTTCTTGGTTGTGTGGCAGTTAAGCATCAGTGTGAACCAGATGTATTGCTGTCCATGATGAGGATGATGATGACACGTTCTAGCTGGAAAGCTAGGGTAAGAGGTAGTCTGAAGTTCTTAACCGGTGATTGTTTGACATGAATACTACGCAAACGTTGAAAAACTGCGTTGTTTAAAAAAGTAATGGTCGACAGATCAGTCGTGCGCTTGCGTTAGCGTGATTCTGTTAATCGAAGTTCCGTTTAATCACTGATAACGTCGGAATACACAGCAACAGTAGTGAACACGAATTCGGATGTAGAGCTGAAATAAGGACTGAGTTTACTAACGGTAAACCGGAAATGCAGATCTGTTGATCACCATAACACACTCCCAAATCTCACCATATGTGTGCGTCTGCTTGGTTTTCGCTGTCGTCTGTCTGTGAATTTGTCAGTTGTGTGTATACACTGTTTCAATGCGTTAGCACGCTACACACCGGCGTTTGACTCCTCATTCGATTTTATTCACTTGTAACTACATTCCTTACTGCTACATGCCATCCAATAAATACTATCGGTATAAACTGAATGTCGCTCACAACTGACCACAGCTTTCGGAGTTACAGACGTTCGGCCAGCCTGTTTAACAGCCAGGACAGTCGTCTAAACGATCGGAAAATCTTCGTCGACGTACCCGGGCGATAAGATATGGTGGTTTAATCGTGCCCAATGTGACGCCAGTGATGCAAAGGTCGACAAGGCTGCTTCATTAGGACGTGGTGCGGAATCCAAACCCCGGTCAGCTCAAAGAAGTCCATTACTGATGAGTCCTAACGAGAGCGAAACTCGAGTCTGACGCTTCTTTTCAGAAGTGGTTGGCTGATGGCAATCTGATTGCGAAAGCTACGAACAAGCGTGGGTGATGTTCACTTTGTATCAGCCAAATCGTCGAATACTTACGGAAGATATTATGCTCCAATTAACACAGAACGTATGAACCAATTCAAACAGAGATATTACGAAGGCTCACGTTGAACTTTTATTGCCGAACTTTGCTGGGCTTTAATTATGCTGAAATGAAGTCAGTGAAGGGAAGTTTTGCTTCTTTCTGATGGGGAAGGGTGTTAGGAACCACTTTCATTAGATGAGTACAACAAGTTGTAAAATTCTTCACACGTTTGATCTTATTCATCAGTGAATAGAAGGGTTGGCTGCTCATTCGTTCATAATCTCTTGAAGGCACTGAATTTCCGGCTACTGCTCATCAAAGTTGGGAAAATGGATAGAACAATGGTAGATAGAAAAACCAAAAGCGTAGATGACAGGCGAGTAATTGATTGTGGTGCGTTACCATCACGGACGGTGGTCAGTGACTTCGAGATCCTCGTTTGAATAGGCAGTACCTACCCACTTCATCCACGGGAGAGTCAGAGTCTACAGATATTGTGACCACGCGGTTTAGCTCGACTGTTGGTGGTCAACACCGGCTGTACGATAAAAGCCAAATTTCGTGACGCGTCTCATCAACCTTTCAGCAAAGACAAGATGTGGACTTGAAAATTTGTCGCTTCTCTGGACCATGCGCGCTTGAACACCTTTCAGCGACCGTCCAAAATTTCAACAGCACTCCATAACTGAAGGTCACTTCGTCAAATCACACTGTTTTCTCCCTCTTGAACCTGATACTATTCGATGGCCTGAACGTATTTGTTCAACTGAATCAAACAATCAAACGCTTTATCAACTACGTTCAGTTTCATTCTCCGACAGGTTCATTCTTTCCGATATGGTGTGAACTTGTTCACAGCAGCCGAACTTCCATCACGATAGTTTGCAGTGGTGAGGACAGAAACCGTTGTACCATATTTCGCTGCCACCCTCATCCACACGAAATGCAGAAGGAACGCTAAACTTTCTTCGATCCAGGAGAGCAGATCCCTAACTTTCGAATCATTCCGTTTGAATTAACGCCTGCCATGAATAATTGTGACGTACACATGTCCAACAGTCGTTTTATGTTTTATCCTCATGACCCTGCCTGGTGTTGCACCTCGAGTAGCAGTCAATCAACAAAAACGAGGCAACTGCACCCAAGCAAGATTGCGCCGTCGACTTTTGTGATGGTGGCCTACGCGGTTGAAGACGCTTCGAGTGACCGCCACAAGCCGAGGACTGTCCAACTCGCACATGGGCATCCCGATGCACTCTGCATAAAGAATGACTTGGGATTACCGGCTGATAGTTCCACTTGAGCTGATGTGAAATTCACCTGATTTGGAGATCGCTGTATTTAACAGACTGTTGGAAACCACAAGCAGGCAACAGAGTTTATAAAAAGATCAAACTATCTTGTAATCCCACACTATGGCAGCGCTGCGTTTTTCCAGGGCAGATTCTAAATACAATGGTGAGAATTTGTGGGGTTGGAACGCGTCAGGTGCCCATATTGCAACCCTGTAGTGACGGGTAGGTAAGTAGTTTGATTGTGAAGCATAAGACAATGCATCTATTTTCAAGGGCGTTCTAGAGCAGCTCTGACCAACGAGCTGAAGCTGCAGTCTTACAAGAGAGATAAACATACTCGAGCGTGATAAGCAAAACCTGACGATCATGATTCGTCGTTGATAAAGATAACGTTGCATGTATCCACGTAATCGGAAATGGGCCGTTGAGCCTTAGAAACATCGCAGTTGGGGAGGTCAGTCTGACTTACCAAAAAGCTAATTTACTAAGATAGTTTCGAATTTGAGTCTGCATTGGAGAACAAAGGACATACTGCAAGTAGACATACAATCTTGGTCACCAGTGCGTCTCAGGTTGCTCATTCATTTTGCTCGTATAACTGAGGCCAACACGTCATAGTGACGGAAAGTTATGTGATACTCCCTAATTCTTAGTGGGTTAGTGAAAAAATTCGTAGTGATGGCGACAAAACAATGAAATTTGCTATCTACCGATGACATCTAGCCAAACCTAATTATTCTGTTGGCCTCGGGAGCCTAATGCTTCTTTTCGAAATGCTTCTTACAAGCGAATTCAGGCTGCTTCATTCTCGCCTTAAGGCAACTCTCAACTCCGCGATGAAGCACAAACGAACATCAGTGTATACTAGTCGATCGAGCACGTCCCGGAGGCTCTCGATGTGGTTCAGATCAAGACTACGAGCTAACCAGGCAAACACTTGTATTCCGTGAAGAATGATTCGCATTACTGCAAAGTGGGACGTATAGTCGAGGACACCGTTTAGATGGAAGATTGAGTTCCACTGCGCATGAGGCATGATAAATGATCATGCACGTTTATCTAGTGTGTTGACATAATAATGGGCATTTCGCTCAACATCCGCAGTAGGCAATCCACTCACCTGTAGTAAGGAATACGCTCGGCAAGTGTTGATGATCGCTTGTCAGCGGTTTTCTTGTCTGAGAGCACCTTATCCTTTTGGAGGATCAGCATTACCCTATGCACAGTTGCAGGCAGACTGAATAGCCCCTCGTTCACACATTCGCAGTAGGATTTCTGTACGTTGTTAGTCTCCAGTTTAGACGGCGTCGAATATTTTCGCAAATAGCCACATTGGTCTTTTGGTAGATGAGTCAGACTCGTAACGTTAGCTGCTTCTTGCAAAGACTTCTGTCGTGCCTGAACACCTCTTCGTTGCGTTAGACATAAGTCGGAGGACTTTGTAATGTTGTTGTTCGGATAAAATCGGAGGTCATCTTTTCCTACGACTGTGTACTTGTAGAAACGGATCTCACAGGAAACGACTCATAGAAAGCCTCATTAATTACTATCGTGTGGTGATCTCCCATATGTTCAGGTGCATTTAAAGCGAAGTTACTGCCTTCCTCGATTTCGTTAAACGTTGCGCCTCATGATAACGAGGAATTGGAAATAATCAGCCGTCACTGATTACGATTGAGACCAAAATTACTGATCCATTCAGGTAGCGTCCAGATTCCGGTGTATTTAGGTTCACGGATAGGTAAACAGTTGCAGCTCATCAATTACAAACACTTAGGCAACATGAAGTTGAACATGACACAATTTGGTATTCCATGAATGTGCACCTCAGAACTCACCAGTGGTGAGCAATCCGTCCAAGCAACAGCTGCAACGTGCTCATCTGGAAGCTCGTGTTCCTCGAAAACCCAATGGCGATTGGGTGCCACAAAGTCAGTCGATTCGCACCAAGGAGAAGCAGAGATCGACGTGGACAGTGTACATCGAACACCATTGAGAGGAATTCGGATTCCACAACCAACAGCCTTTAGGTAGGCCTCCTTCAAACACTAGACAGCAGGGTAACAGAAAACGACAGCTGATAATGCAGTCACGTCTACTTGTTGAAAAATGTCCGGCAGCTTTGACTCGCTTTCGAACGAATGAGGATCAAAATATTTCAAAGACTGTTACAAAAACATTCTGTGAACATTCGTAAGATAAAAGTATTAAAAAAACACTCACACGAACGATGACTAGCCGCTCCGCTGACGACAGAAACCCTGTTAAAGTCCACGCCACTTGTATCACACTACCTAACGATAAAGACTGGAAACATTCACACTTCGTAAGACTTGCTAAGTACGAGCGCGTCAGCCCTAACTTATGGTATGAACCAATGGAAACCGTGTTCTATGCTTCAGACAAAATAATAGAAGTTTTTAAGTTAATGGATTAGTTTTGCGTATTACGGGACATTCTATCAAAATGAACCTTGATGCACCAATTGCAAGAAATCAAACAATCAAGAGACAGGAAATGATCAAACGTACATTCAGACAAGTTCGATAAGACCAAACGAGAACCGTTACAATGGAAAAGTGTGTTTACTGAGTCAGGTGGCAAAGTTTATTACAAAGGGACGTACATAAAAGGAAGTTACATGACAGATAGCAGAGTTCTTGGCAATTCATGGCTACATGACTGTTCGAACAAGTAGTAAATGAGATTAAATATCCATTAGTAACACATACGGGGAAGATGTCAGAGATTTTCAACCAGAAAGTTATTGTTTCTTAAACGGTTAGCAACGCGAATTTGATCTTCCAAAATAGAGTAACACATATTCGGCCGACTAGTTTGTAGGACTAGATAATAAAGTGAGAACAAGAAGGTACGTATAAGACGAGGCATTTTATTTACTGATAGCGGAAGGCTGTCTTCTTTCAATCATTGACCACCGAATAGGTGTGGGTCAGATCACATCTGAAACAAACGGCCCGCATACCACCAACGAGTCGCACCAACTTAGAAGATGGATTGACCATTTTGACAAACAGATCGCCCAGTCTCAGACATTTAGAAGACGAAACATGAAAGTTCAATCACTGCGTATCACAAAGTCTCCTGTCGGAGACACTGGAGCTCAAGCTGGAGTGGTAATCGACTGAGTTCTCAAGCCTGCTCAACTGAGACCAAGTGAACGGTCGCTTGTGCACTGTCAGACTACATACACTCGACCCCCTAATATGTCGGCTCTTCTCCGGCATTCGAAAGTGCTAGATATGAGGGTGTTGCTTTGGAAGATAGATATTATCACGACCGCTTATGAATGATGTGTTATAATAAAGTGTTGTCTGAACCAAATAAATTAACTATTTTAATAAAGCGATATCATAACCACAAAACTTTAAGTTGAAGCATTAAAGCGACTGGAAAATTTCTTTCGTGGTTGTGTGGCAGTCAAGCATCAGTGTGAACCACCGATGTATTGCTGTCTATGATGATGATGATGATGATGATGCACTGATACAAAAACTGGCCTACAGTCGTACATTGTTGGAGCACAGTGTCTGCCCGAAGTAGAATTATCCATTGATTATTAACGTGCCACCCATGCGATCGTGGAAAATCAGAGGAGTATTGAGCAGAGATCCACAACATAACTTAGATGAACGATTTTCGATGAGAATGTGTGAATGAAACCATAACCAAGTTCATTCGTGGCCCAAGCTGACGTCTTTGGTATACAGACATACATATTTGTAGCGAGCAACATCGGTCCTGGTACGGAGGTGATAAGCGGTATACTTCTGTTGCATGTCGAATTGCACCTTGGCGTTCACAAAAAAATTATTGAACCAACATCACGGTTCCTCGACGTAGATTGCTAAACACACTTCATCTGTGGGTTGGATAACAGAATCCTTAAAAATGACTCACAGCCGTTGTTCAATAACCCGTTAGCCGCCGCAGTAGAATGTAAATTCACCTGGATAATGTCGCTAATTTTGTCACGTGAATTGTTTAGCGTGTATTCCGCAATCAGACATTCTGAGGGAAGCATAGAGTGCAAAAATCGTTAGGATGAGTCGCCCGCATCCACTATAGGTCGCCTGATGTTCACAAAAGCTATAGACGACACAGGTTTCTAAGCAGTATGCATGAGCAGTGGGACTTGTGAATGCCAACAAAGTAGCATTGGTCGTGCTGAATTTATCAGTAATAAGCTTCAAAAACCTTTACAATCAACATACCTTATTATATCTTGTCCGATTCGCGTATTAGAACCTCACGCAACAAAGAATCAATCAATCGTCTCGTTTCACTATGACCATATAAGGGATTCAACAAACAGTAGAGTCAAAAACAATGTACGGGATTTTGGATGAGAGGGTTTATCCTAATCGAGCCACGTTGACACAACTTTGTCGTATCTCTCGTGAGATATCTCACAAAAATCCCAATTCGAGTAGGGTGTTTCTCAGGTTTGCGGTCTTATTACCGAACCATATCATTCCACTTCAGGGAAAGCCGTGTGCAACGTGACATTAGGTTTAACTCAGTAAGATAACAGCCCTCGCCGGCTGCTGCAACGGATCACACAGAGCGAGTTCAATGCTTATCTTTAATCCACCTATTCGCTTAACTTGCGTGTCATGGATTACCACATCCCACTAGTGTACGTTTCAGTGGCCAGTCTTCTGATGCGTTTTACGAAAGGAATGTGCCTGTCCCATTGTTAAACTTACACAGCTGGTCGAATTTCACACAAACTGGGACAGCCACAATCTGGTTATAGAACATTGGGCCCGGCATGGGTTCACTACAATTAAGCTAGTCGGGCGAATCGTACCCGGGTTGTGGGTGGGTGGGGGAGAAAACTCGATTACTGGTCTTGCTCAGTGGATCAACCGGCAGGGCGGAATGAGATAAGTATGCTGGTCCGACCAGCATCTTTCCAAATCTGAAGCTAGACATTTACGAAAACCAACTTCCACTTTTGTCCACACTATTGAATTAAATTTGCCTCAGATTATTCATACTGGATGCCTTTCTCTATGGGGAACACATCCTCTGAGCAATAGTCTGTTTCCACGTGACATCAGACACCGAATGTTCGGTGAGCGCTGGTCGGGAAAACACTGTGAGTTTCACACATTTGCAGCTATAGCATGGCTCACAGAAGTATAGAAAAAAGGAACAGTGTTGCGAGAAGTAAATCATGCTGACAATTGGTCGAAATCCTTCTTTGAAAAAACGAGGCAAATAACCTCTCTCAACAATGTCAGGCGTAGGATTTCTGGGAAAGCGGTCTACATAAAACCGGTCTTCACAGACGAGGTCCTGATGCATACATTTAACGGGATAAGGGTCAGATTGGAAAGTGCAACAAAACCTGTATTATATTGAAAAATGGCCAGCTATCTACTTCCAATCAAAAGGCGGTCTGCTGTGTTCTCCTCCATTCATGGTATCAAATCTACTGTAGGTGAAAAGATATTTATATTGACAAGATGACAACAGATGAGACTAGGGCCACACAGAATACGTATGACGAAGTCATTCGCACCGCATCCGCTGATGCGTGAAACACCGCTTAAAGACATCATTCAGTCATAAGTGGCAATCCATTATTATTCATGCGCAACATTTTAAACAATGAGGTCGTAGTTAGCAGCCGTCGGCGGTCGGACCTATGTGCTCAGAAATAGCTAACTATCATGCCCGTTTACCTTAAGCTTGGCTGTAAGCATTACTCACGAGATCGACTTGCTGGTTTTCCAATACGTTACAGAACTGAGCTACAACAGATAGGTGTGAAATGAGGTCATACTGTAATTTGTACTGGGCGACAATTAAAATGCAAACACGTTGAATGAAAGGCACAATCCAAACCGGAGATCCCAAAAATAGAAGGCTTCAACACAAATTGAGTGAACGAAAAACGCCAAAGATGGGGCGATGGTCGGAAACAGACAAACACGTGCTGTAAACCTGGGTCATTTCCTTACCAAACACCGGTCTCTGACAATAACAGAAGTGCAAAAAAAGAGCAAAACTCACCCAATGACGATAGAAAAAACGCATCTGCTCCAGTTCGGTCTGCTGAGACAGAATGAGATGAAGTTCCGAGGGAGCGAAAACCTTCTTCATTCGTTTAATAAAGTGAAGCGCTGATTTTTCAGATGCTAAAAAGAAACGCAAGAGGAATTATATTTCCGGGTCTGAACTTAATATGTTAAATATGTACTTCAGACAAATGTCTTTTCGGTAAAAAAAAGTGCACATTATCCGAATTCCGATAGAACAACTGAAATAGATAATCAAAACCTGAGTGGGTTTTGAGCACCCTACCGAAAAGTCTCCGTCATCTTGAAAAAAAGCATACGACGAACAAAAACAAAGCAACCAGTAAGTGGGGTAGACACGTGACAACCCTCACTGACGTTGTTGACAACCGTACATAATAGCTTACAAAATGCAAACTAAGACAAGAAGCCTTGGCAGTTACGCAAACCTGACATGTTTAAACTGCCTTAGGTTCACAAATAATCAATATCCATTATTTCATGACACGAAAGGCGCAAACGAAAGTTGTCTGTGCCCAAAAGATCCCATAAAGGCAATCATCCTTTAAACACAAGAGTTCAAATTTGACACTTGTCAGAACGGTGATGAAAAACGATCAACCGCAGGTCAGCTGGAAAATTACAGCAAAATATGCACAACACTTCGACGGAAACATTCTAGTCATTTGAAAAGCGAATACGGTAATAACATCCTACAGGAACCGGCTCCCTTAAGAAAAGCATACTAACAACCTTGCAGACAAAACACCGGGATAAATTCGATACAAAAACAGTACGACGAAGCTTGCGCCCTCACTTGCCTACCGTTTCGAACGACTGTCGGCTGGCAGACCAATTCAATCAGTTCTCAGCGTTAGGATCAGCATACATAAACACATATGTTAATTGCACCTCAACTGCTCCCTTAAGGTACTGAAAGGAGAATACAATTGTCCGGACGGTTTGTTCTAATGATTACACCAGTTTTCTTAATCTATATTGTACGTGCGACATCATGATGGTGAATGGCTGAAACTGGAAGGAAATAAAGTTTACAACTGGTAATGTTGTGAATGCGTCGATGCATCGTGGACGCTGCAGCAAACCTGTTGTTTTCATAAAATTCTATAAAAACAAACAAGGCTACTTAATATACATGAAATTATATAGCATACCGTCTTCAATAAGCACCAATATAACAACACAACGCATCAGATAAACAAAAAAAACTAACGGTAAACTCGACACAGTAGAAATTTCCCATAATAATCGATGACTAGCATGCTGCGCCATACAAATCAAAATCTTTATTAATAGAAAATGCGGATTCCCGGGTCCCCGAACGAAGGGGCATGCAAGGTAGATGGCAACATGTTTCGACGTTGTGTTTCAGGCTTTAGCGTCAGACTGACCGCTCTACTGCCTAGGAAAATGGACCAAGAGCTTTACAGATGAAAGCCAATGATATAAAAATAAAGTAGCCGGGCAGATCAAGTCAGTGATGGAAGATCGTTCTAAACAGTAAAATGTTCACAGTACCATTTATAGAACCTCATCATCTGACAGCCTCGTTCACCTCATGGCGATTCTAGCAGACAAGCATACCGCGAATTACTGGTAAACACTTTTTACTCGAAAAAACTAGACTTCACAATTGTACAGAACGCGTACATGACGGATCGTTCAAAAATAAGTAATGTCTAGTCGCATGCTTCCGCTTCGTGATTTGGTCGTTTCGACTGCACGATTAGTAAAGCCTGATTGCGTCACATTTCCTACGCTTGCTTTTTGTGGCTTGCATGTTCCGTGTTCCGAAATCAAACGGTTTGATATGAATCTAAGCTCGGCAACATCCCCAAACGGTGAAATTATTGGCCTCACATGTTTACAAACTCTATTGTTATGAAAATAAAAGATAAAAAAGCGACATCCTCACGAGGTACGCTTCGGATTTTCATCGGCGCATTGCAGCTTTTGAGCAGTTCGGATTCGACAGTCAAGCACTCTAGAGGCGTGTGCCAAAACCTCAGATGAAGAGTTATTTTGATTACCATTTAACAGGAAGCGGGAAGAATTTTGATGTGTCATCCGAGTGCAAAGCCACTGATCATTGTTGGGTTGCAGTCTCTTCTGGTTCCGATTTGTTAAAGTGTATTAGCTAGTCTAATAGGAGGTTGCTGAACTCCGAGATGGTTTAACTTTAAGCTGTATATGGTCCCGCATTTTTGTTCAGGCTACAGTGCCATCTGTTCCCTGTTCCTTCTGTTCTACATCCTAACCCGCCGTAAAAATTTTACATTCAACTAATCGAGACAACAGCCTTTTTATGTATGCAAAATTTTCTTTCTGTCGTGTAACTGACGTCAATTCACCAGTTTATGATTTGTATCCAACGTGTTCATCAGTTCCGCCGTGAATTGCGTCTGTCTGAACATTACTTGTTTGTCGCACCACTTACTGGCTGCAAAAAGAACATTAATTTTGGACGGTTCGCTGAATCTTGCCCACCTTTAAGGCTATCTCTTGTTTTCTATTTGCCCATCAAACCGTTATCTCATTCAATGATCAGTTCACTCTTTGTTATACTGGCCTTTACTTTTTTCCTACCGGTGTGACGGATAAATTGACTCCGTTTCCGGTCCGACTCTTGCACTCTTTTGCATTGGGTCAGTTACACTGTTTAGTATCCATTTGATACCAGGCATTATTTCGCCTACTGGTTCTGTATAGTTGAGGGTTCCATGATGAATTATAATTCGCCACATTCATCTTGTTTTTGTTGTTCTATTTAAGTCATTGTCTTCACTGCCACGCCCAAACTCTGATGCCTGAACGGAGTGATTAGCGTCACTTAAGCCAACTGACAACAAACATACATTCCATCAACATCGATCTGTCGCCCGCGCTTGACAATGAGACGTGGCAATATTGACTACGCGTCAGCAACCTGAGGTCGCACGGTCATAATCACAACAAATCCCTCCCATTTAGACAGTATGAAAACGGTGCAATCAGAGATGTGTTCAGAACAAGACGATGGTTTAATAATTAATGGACTCCAGAAGTGCAAACTGACCTCGAAAAAGCCCAGTTGTTCTCATGAAGTAATTAAAGCTGTTCAAAAAAAACTTTCAGGTCACTCTTGCTGTTTATTTCTGCTTTACAATCAAGGTTTTAGCTGTTGCCAACAAATCAAGAGATTCCAAACACCGGTATCCAATTGCAAGCGTATGACGGTTTGGATATCTGGCAAGAGATTTTGTTTGCAAAAATGGTCAATGCAGTTCAACGTGACACATAACCCAGAATTGTCGCAGCGGCCGTCACCCTTACTTTTCCTCACGACCGCAATCATAATTCATTCTTGAACGATCGGTATACGAAATACCCCTGTTGTGTGCGGTCGTTAATACTAAAAGCTACGGCAAATAAATTTTTCGTTTACCCCGCACAGATACTGATGAAGAGTTGAAAAAAGACGCGTTACAGTAACTACCATCTCTGTTCAATTAAGCAATAGTACATAAAGCCAATATCTATTAAAAGAATTGCTACTATGTGCCCATTAAACCGTTAGTGCCATCCAAGCTTTGCGCCAGTGAGCACGCCGATGGTCATTTTCCAGAACATCAAAGAAATTTGCAAAGTTGCGCGCAGACTGTGTACGTCCCAGAAGTCACTTCGGAGAGGCACCCAGAATTTACCAAACCGTTATCACGGAGTGTATGTGCTTTCTACAAGGCAGGCAAAAACTGATGCTGATAATGAAACATGTACCACGTCATAGCACCCTCAGAGATTTCACGCAGCTTGGCACTGTTAACCGTGAACCCATCATACTTTAATAGTATCACTGTTTATTCTTCATGAATGCCCGTTCGCCACGTCGAACCTCAGATAACGCAGGTGACAAGGAATTCGTTTTTCAATGTTTATTCTAAAGAGGCACCCGGTGGCTTTTGGCAGACCCATAAACGTTACCCGAAGTCCCATGTTGTAAGTATGCATTTTCTTTTAAATTTGTCAACGACCGATACACAACCACTTCGGAACCAACTATTTTCAACACACGTAGCACAAACTACATGTTAAGTTAAGATATTGACTTCTACGCCAACTGGCGCCTGCCATCATTAACCACATTAGGATACACAAGGATGTATATCTTCAAGCTGTTCAAAGAATTGACTCACGCGGGATATTGACGCGCATACAATCCACACCACAACGACCTCGAGTAACAGCAACTGCGCATGTGAAATCTCCTCCATGTGTTATATTGAAATCCATTTGATTTTGATATTCGGTAAGAAATGGTTTTCCCATCTCAGTACGTTCAACACGAATTTGGTTGGTAGTTAAACCCAAAACAGAGCTGGCGATGTGTCGAATCAACAACCGGCCAGCCTGCAAACATGAAAATAAAACCTTTCAAACGGACGCTTACCAATCCGCTGAGAACATCCTGCTGGTGAACGAAACGCAACAACGCACTATGATCATCCAATGGTAACTTGGAAAGAGCTTCAAGAAACTCGGTCCTCGTCGGAATCCATACACTATGTCGAAAAGTCTTCCGGATCATTTGTCAGATAGTTCATAATTATCAAATCAGGAAAGTAGTTCTATACACTGCAACAGGCATTTTAGGGTAGTAGAAAACCACCAGGAATATCAGGAATTCATTCGAGACACTCGATGGCCTCCGCACTGAAAGTAAACCAGGGAAACGTCAAGTTCTGAAACAATGCGTTTAAGACTACTTATAGCAAAAGAAGTCAACAACGTGAGGTGCACAGCGCGCGCAACAACAAATCGCTTTCATTTTTCATTCACCCACAACGGCCAAGGATCTGATCGGAATGAACTATGGTTCAGAGCTCTGCACTGCAAAAATGATACCGAAAAAAAAAAAAAAATTGATGAACAAAGATGACAGCTGGATAAAGGAAGGTTAAGTGATCCAGCTAAAATAATTATGACCATAGGACACTGCAATCTAGGGTAGCGTTTCCCACCAGCTATTCGAGTGATCACGAGGACCGCAACCAGGCAGGTTACATCCATTCATTTTACTCAATAAAACAGTCAGAGAATTAATATTTCATTAAAAAAAATACCATTGCAGGGACACCACGTGGTTTTATCTAGCTACTAGTAGTCTCAGTATATAATGCATAGTACGATCGGCATACTGAGTGAGTGATTTAATCATCACAGATTGTGCAACCTGATCAGCCGAATAAGGGAAAGTGAAGCTCGAGAGTTCCGATGTACACTCTGGGTTAGTCGGCGGGGACAACGATGGCTAAACACGGCTAGTCTGTTCATGTGTTCGTCATGAATATGTCATGTTTCCGAACCATAGAGCGAAGCGGAACGCACATAAACATTATATATCTTTGGTTTTAGTGATACTCGGACGTCGTTTCGGTCCCACAAATGATGTAGGTCGGCGAAGGCAACATGTGTCTTTGCTATCCCTGCTCATACATTATTGTGAATGTTACAAATTGATGGGGAGGCGACATTTAGGCAACTGAAACCGTCCGCAATCTTGAGCGAATTGTTTGCAATAATGAGTGTGGAAGCGGAAGCGCCGTAGTCTTGAGGCAGCATCCTACACCTTGAACGTATGAGACACATTCCATGCAAACTAGCCCGGTTACTCATTTTGTTCGGTACAGTTTACATGCTATGTGCAGAGGGACTGGGCGAGACAATGTCATCCGAATCCTCCACATAAGTCAACTTAGAACCAGAGACGAACTCAAAACTAAGTTTATTGGTTTCCTCAGGCGCACCTTCCAGAATGTGATCTATGGCTAATTTGAACAAGAATGGAGAGATCGAACTCCCATGACGGATACTGCTGGAAGTGGTGAACACTTATCCATTAACTCTTGCTCCGTTTGTGGAGTGAGCACCATAGAACTTCTTTGCAGAATATACCGTACCAGGTAACGTTACGAGTAACCGAATCAGAAGCAACATTTACGTTTAGAAGATCGCTATCGTCGGCTGCGTGTAGAAGAACGGATATTGCAAGATCAGTCCGGAGTGGAAATGTAGTCAATACCACCAGACCAAATAAAAACCCTGCCTGATTTCCGCAAACCCGATGTACCCTGGTTTTGTGAACCGATACAATGTAAGATGAGTGAGTGACTTGGAAGCAGCGGACGCTAGACTGATGCCTATATGGTTATCATGTCGATATCGGGCCTCTTTTAAAAACAAGTACTGCTGATCAGTAGAAATCACGGGGTACATCTGCAGATTTCTAAGACGACCCAGAAAGTGTTTTAGCAAATTTGATATTAACTTCCCTCAATCATTCTTAAGAACCGACGGGGAGAGAAAGCCGATCCGAGGCCCTGTTACTCTTTAACAAGTTAAGCTGTAGGGATGCTTGTCTCCGACTTGGGTTAGTCTGGAACGCAAGCACAGTCTATTCAGACCCCGTCGTCTATATGGTCCGGTAGAGTACAGCTGAACGGTTCCTCAAAGTGTTCAGCTCATCTGTCAAGTTGGTGGGAGTGGTTGATGTCAAGTGAACCATCTCTCTCACATACGGCTTCCACTTAAAACGACTCGGTGGCCAGCAAAACAATAAGTGAGAGAAAGCTTCCTGCTATTCTCAGATAAAAGGATTTGCTCCGGCCCTTTCAGTTGTTCAATCGAGTGATGCTCATTGTCCGGACGGTTTGTTCTAATGATTACACCAGTTTTCTTAATCTATATTGTACATGCGACATCATGATGGTGAATGGCTGAAACTGGAAGGAAATAAAGTTTACAACTGGTAATGTTGTGAATGCGTCGATGCATCGTGGACGCTGCAGCAAACCTGTTGTTTTCATAAAATTCTATAAAAACAAACAAGGCTACTTAATATACATGAAATTATATAGCATACCGTCTTCAATAAGCACCAATATAACAACACAACGCATCAGATAAACAAAAAAAACTAACGGTAAACTCGACACAGTAGAAATTTCCCATAATAATCGATGACTAGCATGCTGCGCCATACAAATCAAAATCTTTATTAATAGAAAATGCGGATTCCCGGGTCCCCGAACGAAGGGGCATGCAAGGTAGATGGCAACATGTTTCGACGTTGTGTTTCAGGCTTTAGCGTCAGACTGACCGCTCTACTGCCTAGGAAAATGGACCAAGAGCTTTACAGATGAAAGCCAATGATATAAAAATAAAGTAGCCGGGCAGATCAAGTCAGTGATGGAAGATCGTTCTAAACAGTAAAATGTTCACAGTACCATTTATAGAACCTCATCATCTGACAGCCTCGTTCACCTCATGGCGATTCTAGCAGACAAGCATACCGCGAATTACTGGTAAACACTTTTTACTCGAAAAAACTAGACTTCACAATTGTACAGAACGCGTACATGACGGATCGTTCAAAAATAAGTAATGTCTAGTCGCATGCTTCCGCTTCGTGATTTGGTCGTTTCGACTGCACGATTAGTAAAGCCTGATTGCGTCACATTTCCTACGCTTGCTTTTTGTGGCTTGCATGTTCCGTGTTCCGAAATCAAACGGTTTGATATGAATCTAAGCTCGGCAACATCCCCAAACGGTGAAATTATTGGCCTCACATGTTTACAAACTCTATTGTTATGAAAATAAAAGATAAAAAAGCGACATCCTCACGAGGTACGCTTCGGATTTTCATCGGCGCATTGCAGCTTTTGAGCAGTTCGGATTCGACAGTCAAGCACTCTAGAGGCGTGTGCCAAAACCTCAGATGAAGAGTTATTTTGATTACCATTTAACAGGAAGCGGGAAGAATTTTGATGTGTCATCCGAGTGCAAAGCCACTGATCATTGTTGGGTTGCAGTCTCTTCTGGTTCCCGATTTGTTAAAGTGTATTAGCTAGTCTAATAGGAGGTTGCTGAACTCCGAGATGGTTTAACTTTAAGCTGTATATGGTCCCGCATTTTTGTTCAGGCTACAGTGCCATCTGTTCCCTGTTCCTTCTGTTCTACATCCTAACCCGCCGTAAAAATTTTACATTCAACTAATCGAGACAACAGCCTTTTTATGTATGCAAAATTTTCTTTCTGTCGTGTAACTGACGTCAATTCACCAGTTTATGATTTGTATCCAACGTGTTCATCAGTTCCGCCGTGAATTGCGTCTGTCTGAACATTACTTGTTTGTCGCACCACTTACTGGCTGCAAAAAGAACATTAATTTTGGACGGTTCGCTGAATCTTGCCCACCTTTAAGGCTATCTCTTGTTTTCTATTTGCCCATCAAACCGTTATCTCATTCAATGATCAGTTCACTCTTTGTTATACTGGCCTTTACTTTTTTCCTACCGGTGTGACGGATAAATTGACTCCGTTTCCGGTCCGACTCTTGCACTCTTTTGCATTGGGTCAGTTACACTGTTTAGTATCCATTTGATACCAGGCATTATTTCGCCTACTGGTTCTGTATAGTTGAGGGTTCCATGATGAATTATAATTCGCCACATTCATCTTGTTTTTGTTGTTCTATTTAAGTCATTGTCTTCACTGCCACGCCCAAACTCTGATGCCTGAACGGAGTGATTAGCGTCACTTAAGCCAACTGACAACAAACATACATTCCATCAACATCGATCTGTCGCCCGCGCTTGACAATGAGACGTGGCAATATTGACTACGCGTCAGCAACCTGAGGTCGCACGGTCATAATCACAACAAATCCCTCCCATTTAGACAGTATGAAAACGGTGCAATCAGAGATGTGTTCAGAACAAGACGATGGTTTAACAATTAATGGACTCCAGAAGTGCAAACTGACCTCGAAAAAGCCCAGTTGTTCTCATGAAGTAATTAAAGCTGTTCAAAAAAAACTTTCAGGTCACTCTTGCTGTTTTTCTGCTTTACAATCAAGGTTTTAGCTGTTGCCAACAAATCAAGAGATTCCAAACACCGGTATCCAATTGCAAGCGTATGACGGTTTGGATATCTGGCAAGAGATTTTGTTTGCAAAAATGGTCAATGCAGTTCAACGTGACACATAACCCAGAATTGTCGCAGCGGCCGTCACCCTTACTTTTCCTCACGACCGCAATCATACTTCATTCTTGAACGATCGGTATACGAAATACCCCTGTTGTGTGCGGTCGTTAATACTAAAAGCTACGGCAAATAAATTTTTCGTTTACCCCGCACAGATACTGATGAAGAGTTGAAAAAAGACGCGTTACAGTAACTACCATCTCTGTTCAATTAAGCAATAGTACATAAAGCCAATATCTATTAAAAGAATTGCTACTATGTGCCCATTAAACCGTTAGTGCCATCCAAGCTTTGCGCCAGTGAGCACGCCGATGGTCATTTTCCAGAACATCAAAGAAATTTGCAAAGTTGCGCGCAGACTGTGTACGTCCCAGAAGTCACTTCGGAGAGGCACCCAGAATTTACCAAACCGTTATCACGGAGTGTATGTGCTTTCTACAAGGCAGGCAAAAACTGATGCTGATAATGAAACATGTACCACGTCATAGCACCCTCAGAGATTTCACGCAGCTTGGCACTGTTAACCGTGAACCCATCATACTTTAATAGTATCACTGTTTATTCTTCATGAATGCCCGTTCGCCACGTCGAACCTCAGATAACGCAGGTGACAAGGAATCCGTTTTTCAATGTTTATTCTAAAGAGGCACCCGGTGGCTTTTGGCAGACCCATAAACGTTACCCGAAGTCCCATGTTGTAAGTATGCATTTTCTTTTAAATTTGTCAACGACCGATACACAACCACTTCGGAACCAACTATTTTCAACACACGTAGCACAAACTACATGTTAAGTTAAGATATTGACTTCTACGCCAACTGGCGCCTGCCATCATTAACCACATTAGGATACACAAGGATGTATATATTCAAGCTGTTCAAAGAATTGACTCACGCGGGATATTGACGCGCATACAATCCACACCACAACGACCTCGAGTAACAGCAACTGCGCATGTGAAATCTCCTCCATGTGTTATATTGAAATCCATTTGATTTTGATATTCGGTAAGAAATGGTTTTCCCATCTCAGTACGTTCAACACGAATTTGGTTGGTAGTTAAACCCAAAACAGAGCTGGCGATGTGTCGAATCAACAACCGGCCAGCCTGCAAACATGAAAATAAAACCTTTCAAACGGACGCTTACCAATCCGCTGAGAACATCCTGCTGGTGAACGAAACGCAACAACGCACTATGATCATCCAATGGTAACTTGGAAAGAGCTTCAAGAAACTCCGTCCTCGTCGGAATCCATACACTATGTCGAAAAGTCTTCCGGATCATTTGTCAGATAGTTCATAATTATCAAATCAGGAAAGTAGTTCTATACACTGCAACAGGCATTTTAGGGTAGTAGAAAACCACCAGGAATATCAGGAATTCATTCGAGACACTCGATGGCCTCCGCACTGAAAGTAAACCAGGGAAACGTCAAGTTCTGAAACAATGCGTTTAAGACTATTATAGCCAGTGGTGTTCGTCAAGGGTGTCCGATTTCTCCATTCTTGTTCAAATTAGCCATAGATCACATTCTGGAAGGTGCGCCTGAGGAAACCAATAAACTTAGTTTTGAGTTCGTCTCTGGTTCTAAGTTGACTTATGTGGAGGATTCGGATGACATTGTCTCGCCCAGTCCCTCTGCACATAGCATGTAAACTGTACCGAACAAAATGAGTAACCGGGCTAGTTTGCATGGAATGTGTCTCATACGTTCAAGGTGTAGGATGCTGCCTCAAGACTACGGCGCTTCCGCTTCCACACTCATTATTGCAAACAATTCGCTCAAGATTGCGGACGGTTTCAGTTGCCTAAATGTCGCCTCCCCATCAATTTGTAACATTCACAATAATGTATGAGCAGGGATAGCAAAGACACATGTTGCCTTCGCCGACCTACATCATTTGTGGGACCGAAACGACGTCCGAGTATCACTAAAACCAAAGATATATAATGTTTATGTGCGTTCCGCTTCGCTCTATGGTTCGGAAACATGACATATTCATGACGAACACATGAACAGACTAGCCGTGTTTAGCCATCGTTGTCCCCGCCGACTAACCCAGAGTGTACATCGGAACTCTCGAGCTTCACTTTCCCTTATTCGGCTGATCAGGTTGCACAATCTGTGATGATTAAATCACTCACTCAGTATGCCGATCGTACTATGCATTATATACTGAGACTACTAGTAGCTAGATAAAACCACGTGGTGTCCCTGCAATGGTATTTTTTTAATGAAATATTAATTCTCTGACTGTTTTATTGAGTAAAATGAATGGATGTAACCTGCCTGGTTGCGGTCCTCGTGATCACTCGAATAGCTGGTGGGAAACGCTACCCTAGATTGCAGTGTCCTATGGTCATAATTATTTTAGCTGGATCACTTAACCTTCCTTTATCCAGCTGTCATCTTTGTTCATCAATTTTTTTTTTTTTTTCGGTATCATTTTTGCAGTGCAGAGCTCTGAACCATAGTTCATTCCGATCAGATCCTTGGCCGTTGTGGGTGAATGAAAAATGAAAGCGATTTGTTGTTGCGCGCGCTGTGCACCTCACGTTGTTGACTTCTTTTGCTATA
>LOND01003939.1:0-16706 GCA_014220965.1 Paragonimus kellicotti
GACAATTAGCAGGATCCTATGCTACATCTGAACCCCGTATTCAATTCTCAGGTTTTATAACAAAGATAGACTGACAGTTCAGACCTCATCTATGTGTATCTACTCATTCACTTGTTCCTGTGGAGCAGGTTATATTGGTCGAACGTCAAGACAACTTTCGAAACGAATCCGAGAACACCATCCACGGTGGCTGGGGCACGGGGAATCACGATCGGTCAACAGTGCTATCCTCGCTCATCTGGTCGAAAGCGGGCACCAGGTGAAAACTGATCAAGCCTTCAAGGTAGTATATCGCGTACCAGGCAACTCATCAAAAGCGGTCCGAATTAGAACACTTTGTACTGCCGAGGCTATTGGAATCAGGCTGCTTGACCCGATATTATGTCACCAAAAACGGTTTGTTCAGGCGCTCCACCTACCATGGCCACAAATCCATCGGATCGATGGCCAACCTGCGCGGTCAAACCAATGGACAAGCGTGACGTAACCGACCAATCAAGCCATCGCCAACTGACTGACCAGTGACCCAGTTATGCTCTTACGTCACCCTTGCTGCTGTATCCCCACTTCTATGAAAATCCATTAGCAAGCATGTCAGGGAGCGATCAACAATTAGAAACGCGTGAACGCGGTTAATAAATTGTGAAAACATGATAAACTGATAAAAACAACACGTAGTGCACCGTCGAGATAACTGTGATGTGAGGTAACAGGTTTTCTGGTTAACAGAATAAGCAAGACTTGACCAACGTCACAAACAATGCGACCGTTTGTAATCAGTCTAGATTGAACCCAAATATAGTCGAATTCTAGGAGTGGAACTAACATTATAGAGGAATGTACGGCTGGCTAGCTACCACGGATAAAACTCTACCCAGATAACCATGCCATTCCACCCTCAGGTTTAGCATGTTTGGGGGACATTTTCACTTAGAATTCACACCGTAACTTTCAGTGTTCCGAATGACAGCATACTATGCACTGAGATATCAGTTATCCGGTTTTCTCATTCTGAGTCTCTCAGCGGCCAGTCAGCTTAGCGCAATCGAACAGTCCAACCTAAAAAGAGGAAACGGCCAGGGTTCCGGCAAGTTCAGTGTAATACGTATCAGTGTGCCTTTGTTTTCAGATGATGGAGCGAGTGGTAAACTCAGCAACACAATGGTTCATGTTTAGCCGAAGTTCTACATTTCTATACTCGGAATGTGCTCGCAGGACCAGTTGATCATGCTCAGGGTGGCTGTTTGACAGAAGCTATTTGGATGTTAATTTAATCTAGATAACTTAGCTGATTGTATTAACCACTGTTCGGATTCGGTTTCAAAAGTCGCTCAAGGAAAGAGTTCATTTTTCAAGTATTGCTTGAAATGAAATGCATCAAAAAAAGCCAGATGAACAAAGTGAGATCAAAGTAACTCGAATGTACACGAGATCCAATTATGAACAGACTGGTCTACGGTGGGATCCAGATCAGTAACACAAGCGGTATATATCCAAGAGCGGTATATATTGTGTCAGATAATTCCGTCACTCAGATACTCATAGTGCCCCAAGGAATCAACTAGGTGATCGAAGTGATTGACTATCTTAATGGGACTTTTCAAACGATTCACGATTGAGTCCACTAACATCAATATTGAGTATTGAAACTGTGTTACCTGTACAACCAATATTCCCAGGTCATTTTGTGGGTTCCACACGACACAGTGAGTAGTTGGGTGAATAAATTCAAATGTTAAATTTCTGAGCTCCCGGTGTGGTTTCGCAGATATGATGATGGGACGTCTGTCACATGTGGACATGCTGATTTGTTGCAGTTTAAAAAACCTACATTTCGCAGCTTGGTCTCTAAATCTACCGCACAACGTATCAGTAATACAAATCTAATATATTAAGATTGGCAAGGCAACCAGCTGTGCACTTTTGTTTAAGTAATTCCACACAACAGCACCAGTTTTGCCAAGTCACTCAATCGTACCGATTGACAGACCCCAAAAATCACTGGTAGATTGGAGAAGTTAAAAATAGTAAACCACAGTACCTGTCGCTTTTCGCAGGTCAACATGAGGACAAGTTGGTTTCACCTATGGTTAATGTTTCCGGCGATAAAAAACGGCTTCTCTATTTTCTAAACCAACCGTGTTCAAATCTTATAAGTTCACGTTTGTCGTGCTAGTCAAAAGTAAGATTTTTACTCCGAGCTCAGCATATAAATCAGTTCGTTAGGAAATGCCTTGATACCATTAGTGTGTTCTACAGTAAATACAGCGTTGGTCTCCAACATTAAAATCGACCAACTGATGGAGAAAATTTTAATTTAGTCACGCTGGTTAATGTGCAACCGAACAGGATAAAGGGGAAGAAAACTGGGGATACACAGTAAACAGTAGGAGCTAAATTCTTGCACTTTTTTCAAGCGTAGATTAGATCATACGCAAAGGGACAATAATATGACCGACGATGTCTAAAACTGGCCAGAAATACACAGAAATACTGACCTCTGTTTGGATTCATTCCACGAGCTGAGTAGCCAGTGTCCACTTCATGAATAAGTTACACAGTTTACGGTCAGGTTGGACGGAATTTTAATCAGTCTTCAAGTGTACTGATGGTCCCACTTTGAGAGCCAGACCCCATTACGGGTTTATTTGGAAATGACCGTTGAAAAAGTCAGATTTTGATGGCTGATGAGTTGTAAGGGATTTTTCGATAAAATCTGCATACCAATCACAGCGGACTGCATCATCTTTGTTCGTACAGACTTTATCAACCAGCCGCTTCCAAATTAAACAGTAAACTCCTAGTTCCATCTCTGAAACAACTTGTCAATGACCGAAATACCGATGAACAAGTTCAGTCATTTATTATTTCAACTGAACGAATAGCCTTAGACATTGGGGAGTCGGATGGAGTTCCCAGAACAGGTGGTGTGTCTACTGTCGAGACAAGCGGACAAACTGAGCCCTAATCAAGGACAGATATGGTTGTGAGTTTGTATCTGTTGTTTTGCTCGTGCATATGAGGTGTGTAATGCATTGATCAACACGGTTGTAACGTAAAAGCGTGGTCAAAGTTCAAATCCATGCCGTGACAAAGCCAGGCACTATTGACGAGCTCTAACAAAAGTCAAGTGTCTCAGTTTTCAACTTGTGAGTTTGTATTCCGTTCACGCACATTGGTCGCTAGGTTAATTTTATCAGTTGTACGATGTTATCACCATGTTCATCTATATGAACGTAAACTATCTAACTCTGTTGCTCAGCACTGCCCAAAACTGCAAGAGTTCAGAATGTTATAAACATAATGTTTTATGATGTTTACTCTAAACCAAGATTCAGCCGGATCCGCCATCGGCCGTGCTTAGGTTTTCCAATGAGAGACAGTACAGACTTGTCAGTGTTGTTCGGTTGGAAGACGAATAGTTTATTCACTAAATGAAATTACCCCACTGGAGTAGATTCAATCATCTCTAACAGGAGCGATTTCCTTGTGACAACAGAATTTCGATAGACAACAATAAAAATGCCAGTTCTAAACTCGTTTTGAATGACGCTGCACGTCAAGTCTGAAGAGGAACATAACAAATTCGGGTGGAAATATTATGAAAATCTTGACACTACTGAAGTAACGATGGTTTGTGTGTTGATAAACATATGCACTGCACGTCCATCAGAATGAGTGCTTTGAGTTTAGCAACTCATATGGAACAATTAATTGGTCAAAAGAGAACAAACACGCTGAACACAGAAACACGCAATACTGTGCAGTGTGTTCGTAAACACCACCAATACACATGTTGAAGTCATAATGACAGATGATTAGGCAAGCCAAGCAAACAGAAGTTGTGGAATGAATATGTAATTATGTTGAACATAGTTTTGTCTTAAAGACAAAAATAACGGTCTATTCTGCTCTGATTTTCCGGGTTATTGTTCGCTAGCTGCTTTTCAACGGCATCCTGCTGTTATCACTTTTCTGCACTGGTCCAGTCATGCTCATGCTCAGTCAGCACTGGCGTTCAATTGGTATACACGTAGCAACACATCTCGAGATCCACAAAGTTATGTGCAAGTTTTAAAAGTGAACCGTGCGTGGTCTTGTCAGCACAGGGCTACAAACCCTATTAAACATGTGCATTTCGTACAGATATTTCCGAAAAGCTAATCAAAAGGGTCACATATTTCGTCAGTTTCGAATCTGAGGTTGATTCTTTGACGTCGTGTTCAGCAACCAGCGCGGCAGTTATCAAAGTGTTAATAATTATCCTCACAATTTACCAGTCATCTACATGGCATGCTGTCTACCTTAATTAGAAGTAAAGAATGAAACCAGAGAAAGACAAATCATAATCACTAAAGCAGACGATCCATAAATCAATACAGCGTAAGAAACGGGAATTAATAATCTACTCTACTTTAACTGATCGAAGTTATTGTCGAATACTGAGCTCCCTTGATCCAGTTTGCCAGCAACAAATGATGACATGATGCGAGAGTTAAAACTTCGTTTACTCCAATCACACGCGAACGTAGAACATCAGATTTTATATAACATGCCGTTGGTAACAATAGAAACGACCAACCTTTGGGCTTTATTCAAGATGACCTGCTGTTTTCAGTTCCAAAGTAGACCAACTGCTTGAGTGAAGGGCTTGTACATACATTGGGTTGGGCGACGATTATGGACTGGCACTGCCCGGGAGAACACGAGCAGCCAGGATTTTGATTACCCAATAACACTTCGAACGAAATGACCGGGTTAACAACGTGACCTATTTCTACTGTGCCTTGCAATGGATGAGGTCAGGTTTCTGATCGCACGCTCCGTTGTCACCGTCGGCTAAGTCATCGCGTGCACCAACTACTGGGATGTTCTCAGCCACCCCTTGTCGTAGGCAACGGTCTGTCGCCGCAAGTTCAAATGAACTGACAGGTTATATGATAGGCGCGTTAATTTGGTAAGATACGAATGTGGGCAAGCTGAACAACATTTCGGGTTGAAAGTAGCAGACGCAATTCAGCAGCACAGTATCAGCATGCCAGTGCAGACTGTAGCTTACAACTTACGTCTGTCATCCTATAGGCACTTTTGAAAGACAGGTTAAACAATCCCTGCTTCTTTACAAAAATAACTTTCCCAACTTATTCTACCTTTGTTTGCCATGGGTATCAACGAACTTGTCGACATATCCGTTTTATGACTAAGGCACCTTTTAGTATCGCTGCCTCGTCTTGTGGGCGGTAATCAGTGGCCAGGCTCTGTGAACCATCGTTTGTACATGGCCTCTATTGTGCGCAACTGTTGCAAACCAATATTTAATTTTCTAGAAAGTGGTATGCTGGTTACGAGACATTGTAATAACCGTTGTTCGTTCTTTACAAGTGGGCGTCTGATAAGTAGTCATATATCTAACAGCACACCACTGTTACTGCCTCCGATACATTATTCACAAACTGGACATCTTACCGTACCTTCCTTGAAAACAGCCATCCATCTAAATTTCCACGTACACTGAATTCTGTCCCGACGATAACCCTGTAATACAACCACTTATTCGAGTTCACAATAATACCCTCAAATCAAAAGATTTTCCTATTCCATGTTTCTTCTGAGATTAATCGCGAGGATAACTGACAATACAATTTAGCATCGTAGCGTACCCCTGATTGACATCTAACAATTTATAACGGAAAGTCGACACAATTTACTTCCTGAGTGCCGTTAAAAGTGTTATACAAATACTAACGCCACTGTGATGTTTTTAAAACCTAAAAACCATTCTTCTCACGTACGCTCGCATCCTTCTCAATAAATCAGAACATGATACTGGGACTGCCGTGTCGACATCTGATTGGGCCATAACTGGTTACTGTTTATAGTAATATAGGTACGCTGCACGTTTCCAAATTATCTTGCAATACACTTGGTTATTTTTCGACTAACGATCGTTTATTCCCAGCTATAGTGACTGGATGCTTTAAAGTCTAGTCACTTGTGTATCCAGAAACTATCACTATTTTAATCGCAAGGTTTATGTTGTTCTTTATGGGAAACAAATCCTGTCTCAGACACAGACAAAAAGATGATAACTAGTTCACATTCTTCAGATTCGAAGGAAAATCTTTTTATCTCATAAGTCTCACTGTGTCTTGAACTGTGAGTCTTATCGTGTTTTATGAAAGTGACGAAAAACAAACATCAAGCGACTCGTGGAAAGCCAATAGAATCCTCACTGCTTCAGCAAGTTTTGCTTTCGCTGACACTGGCTACGTCAGTCTTTCGTTTGTAATTTTTCTTAATGTGAAAGATTTAAAGACAATAACACCGAATGTCAGTTCACATCGTATTTCTGACACGTTGCCCTTTGGTTCGCACGTCAACTTCATGCTTACCTAGACAGCTAGTCAGTATACTTTAATACTAATGACTACTTACTATGAAATCCTGCAGTAGCATACCGGAATGTATTCAAGACGTCTGAGTGGTAGAAATTGCGCTAATACTCAAGCTCTGTTGTGGTAGTTCTTACTGTGAAGAGTCCTGTTGTCTCTAAACGATTCTGGTACGTATGACACAACCTAACTGGACGTTTCCCTCGCATTATAACCACATACCTGGAATATGTGTAATCTAACGGGACCTCGTCTGTGGCGTTCATTTGAAAGAAACGACCATTATAATACCACAGTGTCCTCGTTCTTACTGTCGTACTGTAAACTAACATCAAAAGTTGTCTGGATTTCGCGTGAATCAGCGAACCGTTACTGGCCCGCCCACATACACTCGCACCAGATCTCTTTCATTTGGTTCACTGAATTCACTATCCATCGAGCAAATTTATTTCAAAGTTCCGTTACCTTGCTCCAAGACGGCCTGCACATTCTTGTTGCAAAATGAGCCAATGCTCTCAGTACAGTAAGTTTAATTTACGTCAGCTGTGTCTACCGTAGTGATAGAGTTAAATAATCTAACCATAACCAAGAACATATCCTAAAGCAGAAAAACCTAGGTGGTTTTTAGAATAAGTTACTGTCCACGCTTCTTAGCTACGGGGCTTCCCAATGTAGGTGTTCGTACAGTAACACTGATTTAAGTTCTAGATTTTGTCTTCATCCTCTATTTGCTGCGTCAGTGTTTACATGACTATCGCGTTAGTTTTACCGAATTATCTTGACCCACACTCAACATGATGCTGTTAGGTATGCGCTGGTAAACTACAGCGATTTACGAATACAAGTCTTTCCTTTTCATTACAACGCCTAGCCTACTGTGCGATGTTGGCCGAGTCAATAAACAGAGAGTTATGGTCTGCAAACATTGTCGGCTCTATTCGTGGTTAGCAAAACGCATTCCGGTTGAACCAGGGTATACCAAACACGAGTTCGGATGCAATACTAGATGGAAAAAGATCGGTAGTAAACTATAGTGAAAAGGAAATTGCACACCAAAAAATGCAGGTTACAAAGTGATTTCTTGAGCCTCGGGCCACACAGTGAACAATGGCGAGTGTTTCCGGAAGAATGACGAAAATCACTGTCAGGCAGAAGCGCGGTTTACAATCATTTTCATCATCGCGTAGATTAACATGATTCTGCAACATAGTCGAATATACTGTATAATTTGGAAACGTGAATGAAGCGACACTTGAACAGTTCAAGTTAATGAGAGTACTGATGAACGAAGTGTGAATGAAATGAATGAAACTCAACTGGGTATAATAAAGCAACCTTCGTTATCGATTTTGAGCGAATATGGCCCAAAGATCGCATTCAGTACTGAATGGACATACCTAGGTCATACGATTCTGCATAATCTGGTCATCGAAACGAAAATGTCAGTAGCCAAAATGATTAAGTTTTCCAGGCACCAAGTGGCTATGCTAGTATGTGACGGCGCAACCGGTGAAAAACTAGACCCAGCGGTGATTGGAATGTGCTCGAAAATCTTAGATGATCACGAATTGTAAACTCTAAAAATTTGCAAATCTCTTGTTACCGTGCGAAGAGCGCATGGATAATCACTAATATCCTTCGCAGATGTTGCAAGACTGATGAATTCTTTGTATCGTGTTTCCGTTATACAGTTAAACACTCAAAATCCAGTAATTCAACATACTGAGAAGACAGCAATCTGATCATTCAACTGCCGCTTTGAAAGCTGTTTTGACGTTAATTGTGAACAAGGCCGAGAACGATTTGAAGGCGGGACTAATGTAAAATTAATGAAATGTTACAGTTAATAAGGTCGATCTACGCTTTATGGAATAAAGTTTAAGCCAACGTGATATTTAAGACTTTCCCAGGTTTCAGAGTATTCCTGTTCACGGAATTTCAGTTGCTGCGACTTGAATCCACTAAAAACTTGAATCAATTTTCCTCGAGCGAAGATAAACCGTTTACTGAATGGAGGTGAAAACAGACCCGTTTTTCTTTAGTTATGATCTGCTCATTTATTATAAATTCTGGAATGGATAGAATTTTAACCAACTAATATACTGAACGTTCGAATAACAGAAGGTAGCCGAAAAGGTTGGTAATTCAGTTTCAGTAGAGAAGTCCACAGATATCATGTGTCGAAGTTGTATGTGTGAAGAATCCATTTATTGGGAAGGGAATACCTCGGGATTATCGAATTCTGAAAAAACACTGTGATGTATATCATGAAAATTCTCTGGAACGTAGTAACGGTAGGAGTCGTTTGGTCGCCGGCGACGGGGAACTTAACGGGATGTAGGTTAATCAATGTTCGTTGATCATTGCAGTATGCATTTCAAAATTATTCATATGACTGTGACAAACATTCGTGAATTAGAAATTTTCATAGGTTATTTTGATAACGTCCAGCTGACTCTGTGTGAAACATAGCCCATGTTATTGGTTAGTCTTGAGAAAGATTACCTGAATTCTTCTGATAGAAGCTAGATACTTCTTGTCGTTGCTTAATTTCATGGTTACCCTTAATAACGCCACAGCGTTACCTACTAAGTCGTTCGGTGGCCGACACAGATTACATGCTATATTCAGCGTCTAGTCAACCGAATGAAGAGTACCTCAATTTTTGCAATCTGAACACCCAGTTGGGAGAACAAAGGAACTGTGGATCATACGGCTCAACGTTGAAGGTTTCTTGATGACTCAGTTTCCTACACACTTAACTCAGAGATGTAAAGAAGAAAATTACACTCTTATAGAACAAATTAATTCACATTCATGTTTTTTGTTATGGTTACTTTACAAATTGAAAGTGTGTTTCGTGCTGTTGTTACTCAGCGTCTCTCTGACAAAACGCAACATGTATGCACGTTAGGTTATCTCTCAACTGAAAAAAAGACTTGCACACAGCATTCGCAGTTACAATGACTCTCAGCTAGAGCCTTACGAAAAGATATACAAGACTCGAGTCTCGCCTTTATTAGAGCTCTTCAGTAATGTAGATCCTTTCCACGGCTTTCAGGAGGCAACCGTGTTGATCACTGCGCCATTGGCCTCGTATTAAACAAGGTCGAATTATTATATGCCAACGTTAGTCACGATCACCTTGAAAATAGGAACAGTTAGTCGAGAGCCCAGAAAAATCCTAGAACTTTCTCAGCGACGTCTTAGATAAAGACAGGCAGCATGAGATTTCAACTGACATAAACTGAACAATACCCAAAATCCCGTAATCACGCATGATTTCAGCCAACCCATTCCGAAGCCAACACTAGACGAGAGTATTCAATACGGTTGACAAAGAGAAGAGTGAACAGGGTCCAGATCCCGGTTGAATATAAAACACATTTCCAAAAACGTTTGACCGACGGGACTGCGAAGGCTCGATCAGATTGTATAGGTCCAACTGGTATTAAACCAAACTCGTTCTGTACCTATAGACGAAAAATGAGGAAATGCATGTGGCAATAAATCTTCGGAGTCCTTGATGCAGCAATCCTGAATGAGTACGAAATATCATCCAACTACATCGAAAGTTGAATTCAGGAGCAATTATAATGACACTATTCGGAAATAAATAAAATCGTGCCTTAGGTTTGGAAATACAATCGAAAGTTTACGTGTTATGAGCTCAGAGACAGTTACAAGAGATAGATCCCTGTCTGTGAGTTCTTATATTTGTGTTAATCAGAGAAGAATGTGTTCGACGGTCAATAGATGTAAATCGAAGTGACTAAAAGGATACTGGAATAAAACTACGAACGTAGAATCATACAAGTAGTGACCACTGAAACAACTTTCCATCAGGTAGGCATATTCAGTGACCTATCGGGATCGGCTAAGAAGCTTGTCTCACACATATATGCCAGTCGAGTAGAAGTTTAATGTTGTCAACCGATTTAACCCCAACCGCCGAGATTCGCAGTGTACTGCAGTGTGAACACGCCTAACTGTGGAGTAGTGTTGTCAGGATAGTAACCCTCCCATTCCATGATCAGTTCCCCAAAAACCATCAAGGCGTTCAGCCTTACTTAATGGGAGGTTATCTGCAAGTGAGTCACTTACGATGTGGAATATCTTGTGACTGACAACTAGATCTCTTCATTTGTACCTGTGATGTATTGAAAAGTTGTCTACCTCGGCCAGTTTAGCTGGAGAGAGTATTTTCCCATGGGATTTCATCCCAAACAATCCAATCCGCTAAACAGTTGTGATAATGCACAGCGGCGAGTGATTTCATATGTCATAAAGAGCTCGTTGACGCAAAAGAGACCTGACCAGCAAATTCGTTTATTGCACGAACTCCCGTACAGGTCATGTTAAACATGGGACCACAAACGTGTACACTCATTTGCACGGCTGATGTGCGTTCACATACATTGGGTGGCAGTACGTTGTTATTCGCTTGTGGCACTTCTTCCACGAGTCAACACACTAATTTCAATAGTCACTTCTGGTCGTGCTCTTTCTGCGTTCGGCCTTGCCTTTGTTTCGAATTCGTTTGTGTGTAGTACACTACTCACAAGGAAATTGCCTGTCCTACATAACGTCAGCTGGTCACCTGTATTAAAAAGCGTAACTTGTAGTTATTCTAGAAGAATACCAAGACCTAAATCCTACTCATGGACTCATGTAGATCAACCAAAAAAGAAGTCATTCGTTGCCTCATCATTAATTGGTCATGCGCGGGTTCTGCAGCTTGAGTGAGTCGTCACACGGTAGTTTTCGGCTTATTTTCTACCTTTGTGGCGTTATATTTATTGGTGATGGATTGTGCGATTATCTGATGCGCTCACCTCTACCTTGCCTAAGAAACTAGGACTTGGATGACCTGTTCATGTATATACAAAAGAGTGATTCAAGGATCGTCAATCGAACGACTTAGTTATTCGAGGGATTAGTTAAGTTAGGGTGCAACTGTGAACAAACACCTACCTAATTTCGATCAACTTTGGAGAGATTAAAGCAAATAACAGTAATGAATAAATCAGTAAAAACGAAGGTTGCGGGATCAACCGAAAAGTTTTCTAAAACACAAACTGAACGGCATAGTTTTTTATTCGTGTCTTAAGACGAGCAAGAGCAATCTTTCCAATCCGGTTTTCTCCGTTCGATGCAACCAAACATGAACAAAGAGGTTAGCAGATATCAAGGGGCGTGTGCAAGCTGCATAGTTGGTATTAGCAAACGATAACTGTCAGCAGATTCACGCCGGTTAAACGCTGTGCAAGTAAAAACACGCTATATGCATTTGGTATTGGAATCAGTCACCAGATCCAGTCAGTTTGGTCATTTATCTAGGGCAATAGTTTGTTAGTTAGTACCTATCACCAGGTATCTGTCGTACTGTCTACGCTTGCAGAATACACTTGCTTACTTTAAGCGGGCAAATGGTGGCACAGGTTTGAGAATGAGTTAGAAGCGTAATGTGCTGTATTTCAGTTTCAGCAGTGTTTCTCGGCAATCTAAAACATCTCCACTACTCTCACAGATGTTCACTAGACTCACAAATGAGTCATTAGCTAGCACTGAGAAGGCGGTCTTTTCGTTCACTTTATTCCCTACATAACCTCAGAACAATTAACGAATTTTGCTAGTATAGCAATCCAAAATAGCGGGTTCAAAGATTATGTATGCGCACGATCGTCTGGCAAGGACAGAGCATCCGTTAGATTCCTGTAACCTCAGATCTCTCACGCGTTGCAATAAGGCCGGCGTCTACAGAGACTTTCGAGAAATTCCCACTGAAAGCCATGCCCAAAATAACGCAGAGTTGAGCGACAGATAAGAAATGCAGTAAGTAGGGAGTTACCCCGAAATTGGCAGTTTTCGCTGTGGAATAAATAGAAACCCCGTACAGGGCACTAATGGTCTGTCAAAACACTATCATCCGGAAATATTCGACCGCTCTGTATGGACAGTATTAGTAAGAGTTTTTGCAGCCAAAACAATCACAGACCAACCAACTCCTTTTAGTCGACCAGAGAGCACTTCGGACATAGGTTTGGTCGCCATCATTTTACAGTGTTATAGTTGGATTGTTCATCCTCGGCTTTCCACACGTGTTCCCCCGTCTAGTTGCCTATGCCTCACTCGGTATTCATCCGCCTGCCATCTACGTTTCAAGTGGTCGCAGAATATCGATTATTGAAATCAAGCACCTTAAGCTCAGTGACACTATCTTCAAAGTCCGGTTAGTTGTTTACTCAATGAGTGACTTATGCTTAGCACACAATCGATACATCACCCCAACCAACAACAGACAAGTTAATTTTCTTCGCGTGAGTGGATATCCAGCCAGGTCACGTGTAACTGTGCCACGATTTAGGAGTGACGACCAAGCTCATTTCATGTCATGTCTGGGGCACCTGACCGATACATGTGTCACGTGTGAGTTTGATGCGGTTGGGCTGCAGAAATTTAACAGAAGACGTAGGCAAAGTGACTTGTCTCGGACGCTTTCAGCTTTTGCCTTGAAGGCAACCTAAACTGCGACTGCGAAATAGGATGACTGACTTTTATCCGAAACGCTGAGTCGGGTTGTTATAATATTATCTTCGAGCCTTTGCGAATTTTGTCTTCCATTACTTGGGTAAGGTCATTCTACTCAGTCGAAAAATAAACAGAAAACTTGAACGATACTCAAGTTTCGGCGTAGCGGCCGCTTATCTGCTTGGCCAATCTAACAAGAAAAGACCGGTGCAATCGAGATATGATCGCGCTGAAGCTACGGCAGCCATAAGTGTGGAGTAGGCAGTTGGCCATCTAAGTTGAATCGTTAAGGCTTTACGTCACAAGCAGCTAGCCGCTCCGTGACTGCCTTGACTACATGTCGGATGTAAAGAATCAGGCACTTCAAACCTACGGGACAGGGATGATCGATGCGACCGTCGTTATCGTTAAGCATAGCTGAGTGGCAGAGGGTTCAGAGTAATCAATTAAGTTTTTATACGGCCGACGTTGAAGGGGGTTTTCTGATCGCACGCTCCGTTGTCACCGTCGGCTAAGTCATCGCGTGCACCAACTACTGGGATGTTCTCAGCCATCCCTTGTCGTAGGCAACGGTCTGTCGCCGCAAGTTCAAATGAACTGACAGGTTATATGATAGGCGCGTTAATTTGGTAAGATACGAATGTGGGCAAGCTGAACAACATTTCGGGTTGAAAGTAGCAGACGCAATTCAGCCGCACGGTATCAGCATGCCAGTGCAGACTGTAGCTTACAACTTACGTCTGTCATCCTATAGGCACTTTTGAAAGACAGGTTAAACAATCCCTGCTTCTTTACAAAAATAACTTTCCCAACTTATTCTACCTTTGTTTGCCATGGGTATCAACGAACTTGTCGACATATCCGTTTTATGACTAAGGCACCTTTTAGTATCGCTGCCTCGTCTTGTGGGCGGTAATCAGTGGCCAGGCTCTGTGAACCATCGTTTGTACATGGCCTCTATTGTGCGCAACTGTTGCAAACCAATATTTAATTTTCTAGAAAGTGGTATGCTGGTTACGAGACATTGTAATAACCGTTGTTCGTTCTTTACAAGTGCGCGGCTGATAAGTAGTCATATATCCAACAGCACTCCACTGTTACTGCCTCCGATACATTATTCACAAACTGGACATCTTACCGTACCTTCCTTGAAAACAGCCATCCATCTAAATTTCCACGTACACTGAATTCTGTCCCGACGATAACCCTGTAATATAACCACTTATTCGAGTTCACAATAATAGATTCCCTATTCCATGTTTCTTCTGAGATTAATCGCGAGGATAACTGACAATACAATTTAGCATCGTAGCGTACCCCTGATTGACATCTAACAATTTATAACGGAAAGTCTACACAATTTACTTCCTGAGTGCCGTTAAAAGTGTTATACAAATACTAACGCCACTGTGATGTTTTTAAAACCTAAAAACCATTCTTCTCACGTACGCTCGCATCCTTCTCAATAAATCAGAACATGATACTGGGACTGCCGTGTCGACATCTGATTGGACCATAACTGGTTACTGTTTATAGTAATATAGGTACGCTGCACGTTTCCAAATTATCTTGCAATACACTTGCTGTCTTCTCAGTATGTTGAATTACTGGATTTTGAGTGTTTAACTGTATAACGGAAACACGATACAAAGAATTCATCAGTCTTGCAACATCTGCGAAGGATATTAGTGATTATCCATGCGCTCTTCGCACGGTAACAAAGAGATTTGCAAATTTTTAGAGTTTACAATTCGTGATCATCTAAGATTTTCGAGCACATTCCAATCACCGCTGGGTCTAGTTTTTCACCGGTTGCGCCGTCACATACTAGCATAGCCACTTGGTGCTTGGAAAACTTCATCATTTTGGCTACTGACATTTTCGTTTCGATGGCCAGATTATGCAGAATCGTATGACCTAGGTATGTCCATTCAGTACTGAATGCGATCTTTGGGCCATATTCGCTCAAAATCGATAACGAAGTTGCTTTATTATACCCAGTTGAGTTTCATTCATTTCATTCACACTTCGTTCATCAGTACTCTCATTAACTTGAACTGTTCAAGTGTCGCTTCATTCACGTTTCCAAATTATACAGTATATTCGACTATGTTGCAGAATCATGTTAATCTACGCGATGATGAAAATGATTGTAAACCGCGCTTCTGCCTGACAGTGATTTTCGTCATTCTTCCGGAAACACTCGCCATTGTTCACTGTGTGGCCCGAGGCTCAAGAAATCACTTTGTAACCTGCATTTTTTGGTGTGCAATTTCCTTTTCACTATAGTTTAATGCCGATCTTTTTCCATCTAGTATTGCATCCGAACTCGTGTTTGGTATACCCTGGTTCAACCGGAATGCGTTTTGCTAACCACGAATAGAGCCGACAATGTTTGCAGACCATAACTCTCTGTTTATTGACTCGGCCAACATCGCACAGTAGGCTAGGCGTTGTAATGAAAAGGAAAGACTTGTATTCGTAAATCGCTGTAGTTTACCAGCGCATACCTAACAGCATCATGTTGAGTGTGGGTCAAGATAATTCGGTAAAACTAACGCGATAGTCATGTAAACACTGACGCAGCAAATAGAGGATGAAGACAAAATCTAGAACTTAAATCAGTGTTACTGTACGAACACCTACATTGGGAAGCCCCGTAGCTAAGAAGCGTGGACAGTAACTTATTCTAAAACCACCTAGGTTTTTCTGCTTTAGGATATGTTCTTGGTTATGGTTAGATTATTTAACTCTATCACTACGGTAGACACAGCTGACGTAAATTAAACTTACTGTACTGAGAGCATTGGCTCATTTTGCCAACAAGAATGTGCAGGCCGTCTTGGAGCAAGGTAACGGAACTTTGAAATAAATTTGCTCGATGGATAGTGAATTCAGTGAACCAAATGAAAGAGATCTGGTGCGAGTGTATGTGGGCGGGCCAGTAACGGTTCGCTGATTCACGCGAAATCCAGACAACTTTTGATGTTAGTTTACAGTACGACAGTAAGAACGAGGACACTGTGGTATTATAATGGTCGTTTCTTTCAAATGAACGCCACAGACGAGGTCCCGTTAGATTACACATATTCCAGGTATGTGGTTATAATGCGAGGGAAACGTCCAGTTAGGTTGTGTCATACGTACCAGAATCGTTTAGAGACAACAGGACTCTTCACAGTAAGAACTACCACAACAGAGCTTGAGTATTAGCGCAATTTCTACCACTCAGACGTCTTGAATACATTCCGGTATGCTACTGCAGGATTTCATAGTAAGTAGTCATTAGTATTAAAGTATACTGACTAGCTGTCTAGGTAAGCATGAAGTTGACGTGCGAACCAAAGGGCAACGTGTCAGAAATACGATGTGAACTGACATTCGGTGTTATTGTCTTTAAATCTTTCACATTAAGAAAAATTACAAACGAAAGACTGACGTAGCCAGTGTCAGCGAAAGCAAAACTTGCTGAAGCAGTGAGGATTCTATTGGCTTTCCACGAGTCGCTTGATGTTTGTTTTTCGTCACTTTCATAAAACACGATAAGACTCACAGTTCAAGACACAGTGAGACTTATGAGATAAAAAGATTTTCCTTCGAATCTGAAGAATGTGAACTAGTTATCATCTTTTTGTCTGTGTCTGAGACAGGATTTGTTTCCCATAAAGAACAACATAAACCTTGCGATTAAAATAGTGATAGTTTCTGGATACACAAGTGACTAGACTTTAAAGCATCCAGTCACTATAGCTGGGAATAAACGATCGTTAGTCGAAAAATAAC
>LOND01003939.1:16806-43465 GCA_014220965.1 Paragonimus kellicotti
TTCTTTCGTTTGCTACTATCTTTTCCACTTCCATGATGATCAGTATCTGCCCCTTCTTTTGTCATAAAACTGCACGCCGCGTGGCATACTTGAAGTTCCAATACTGATGAACCATCTCATCCAATTTCCAGTCTAAGATGTCACATTCAGCGTCGCTGTTCAGGTTGAGGTGATTTGTGAAACGCTAACGTCAAACTGTTGTCTGGACAGTCTAAACACCAACGTAATCACGTGGTTGCAGTCTAAAGCCATTGGTTATAGTAATTACCAAGGTTTAGGTAACTGTGATTATGGGCAGAAATCATAGAAGCTGCCCCACGAACCACTTTTCAATAATCAGTTTCTCGAGTGTTTGACATATAATACTAAGGATCAAACCGTTTAGACGCCAAAGTGAAGCGTATCACAGTGTACATATACTATGTCACTAGGAAATTCTGGTGCATGCAAAATTAACTGCAAATGGCGATCTGCTGTGATTGTCTGGTCGCTCGCTGAAACACCCAATCATATTTTCCCTTCGAACGTTTTTCAATCGATACAAATCACGTCGATTTAGTCAGCTTGGTGAAAGGCGTTCATCACGGTCTCAACGTCAGTTATAGGAACACGTGGTAAATCAAGTTGCCGTTGAAATCTGAACGGCTAGTTTACTTGGGGACGTAGACAGATTACCCAAGCAACAACAGTATAGATAAAGCAAGATTTCGTATAATAGAAACGGTAGAAGTGAAGCATGGTTACCATGGTTGTCAAATATCTTTGAAAGATTGAAATCAGTAGGTTCGGTTTGAGCTCGACCAAAAAATCCACCCACAGCTTGATAGCACAAGTATTTTCGAAGGAAAGAAATGCCAGTAGCCTGTTAGCTTGATAGTGTTTGGCCGACAAGGACAGGTTGTTTTGTGCTGAACTGAGTTTAGCAGAAAGTTGCTCGAAAAACCTGATTTCGTGAACAGCGTTCGTTTAGCTTTTGATTTGCCACTGCAACACCGATCATTCATCACTATATTATGCAGCCAAGAAACAAAAACACTGGTTGGTTGACGGTCGAAGGGAGCCGACCAGCAAGTGTCGTTATTGATGAGGTAAAGGTTTGCAACTAACGTCAATAGTTTTGCTCCTATTAGGACAAGATTAACTGACGGTTGCCATTAGTTACGGATGGGCGCGATGCACAACGAAACAGTAGACGATAATCAGTTTGCCCGGAAGATCTCTAGCACCGAAGGTTATTTCATTACAGACTTATTTTCAGTAACCAAGTAACCGACACAAACGCAATTGACTGCTCGCTACGGTCGTCCTGGCCACCATCTGATTAGAGGTTGTGCCAGTACGACTAATCCAATAATATTTGCCGTACTGAGAAATTTTGGACTAACTATCGAATGGATTATAACCCCGGTTTTACCCAACGTAAAGCCGGAACAGTATCAAAATTTACATGCTACTTAGACGCAAGGAAGTTGGTATTCACTCCTGGATGACCATCGATAGTGTTGCCAAATGTATTCCAACTTCCGCTAACTATCTGGTTGCTAGTACGATGATTGTAGTCGTTTCAGTATTTTTAATGTGGACTTATTCGGTACGGTTGTGCAAGAGTTCCTTAACAGAAGCTCAGCTAGCCTTCTCGAAGCACTCATGCCAGTGAGATTTCTAGTTAAAAATTCGCATGACGGAATCCCGCACTACCTGTCAAAATGGGCGAAATATTTATGGCTTGATAACTTTGATACAAGCGAACCGGGTGAAGTGAACCACTGGGTAGGGGCCAGCCTTACAACTGGGAGGACAGCATTGGAATCACCTGTACACGTTATTGCATGCTCATAATGAGTGGCAGTGTTCTTCATCATGAAACTCACGTGTAGTCAACTGTCATTGTAACTGCTTGCCACCTATTGATATTAGGAGTTGTCTATTACGGAAGTAGTTTGAAAAGGAACTTATTTGACTCACGGTTGCGTTTGCATCGTTTGGAGCGTGTGCAACTTAGTTTTCTGTTCTTGGGTTGAGTTTACTGCAACCTATACAACCTATTCCGAGTATCACAAAGAAGAATTAACCCATACAGAGACCAATGACAAAGCAACCCACTCAGCAATTCAAGTCATAAGTTCACGCCCTAAGTGACACGAACCCACCGTTGTGTTTGCAGTCACGCAAGTTAAATGCGTTACACAAGTTTAGACACTCGCGTTATTTATTGAGGCAGACGAACAACAGCCTGACATGCAGGGGAAGTCAAGCAGATGTTCAATGACTGCTGTCAGCAAAGCCGCAACGATAGTGCAACTGTTCACAACGAAACTCTCATCTTCAGGACGCTGAGATCCCAAATCCTCGGAGTTTCTAGGTTATCTTAACAAAAAGTTATAAAAAACAGCTTGGAAAACGAGTTTATCTTCTTCACCTGCAATTACTGCACAACGGGGCTGTACTACATGTTGGATTGACCTCCGGCGATGCTTTGGGCAGCCTCGTTAGTTGACTGATATCTAATCAATATATTCAGACAACTGTTGAAGTTTCGGAGTATTGTATGTCAAACATCTCTTCACGCTTGGAATGTGATTGAGATTTGCATATCATATCAAAAAGAGATTACCAGGAATGGACCTTAACAGAAAGGAAATTTGTTGGAATTGGTGATGGATTTCGTATCTCGGGTTAATGGTTTAGGTGATCCGCTGTTCACCAAACTTGCATTCGGTTTACAATCGCGTTATCGCCAAACAAGACAACATCATCAGTGCATGGGAGTTTGAGCGCAACGCTCAAACCTATACATCAAACGCACAGTTAATATTTTTTATTTAAAATGATATTTGTCGTCCTTTTGGTGATTAAATGTTTACAACCTAGGTGCTGAGCTCGAGTAACAAATGAATACCTACAAAAATGATCTTGCACTGCTAACAGTACATATCTGTGCCGTCTTTGAACCGTTCTATTATACTATATTGTCTCCGAGTGTTGCCTGTGGGATATTGACGCATTCTCCTGATGGCCCGTAACAATCACTTCATTTTATTTTCTAGGTTCTCGGTTTAAGGTTAGTAAGGTTTGCGCCGCCCATGTTGAATGATTTTTACGGCTTAATACATCCCAGAGGTGTGGAGTGTAAAATAGCTCAGCGGTAATGAAGCCCACCACCAAACAGGCCGCTGCAAGTTCCAGTCTCAGATACCTCACCAGCTTCTCTGTGAATATGGACAACCCTGAGGAATACCGTTCATTCATATGACAGAAGGCCACACACACTCATTCTTGTTTGAACAGAAACTCAGGTAAACATCACGGATTCTAGTTATTTTGTCTATCGTCGCTAACACCCAGCCTTGGATGCTGTCGCTTGTCTAGTTCCGTTCATCCTGTCATCGCTTGATGAAAAGACAAGAGCTGTCTACGTTTCTTAGACTACAGCGATGCTTTCGGAAGCGTTCATAGAGAGGCAGTACTCCAAGTTTTCAAAGAACCTAGTGTTCAAACTTCAGCTGTTGAACTTTTACGCGATTACTGTACAAATCGATGTCAGTTTACTTGGTTTTTTTGGGAGGTGGGTGGGTGAGGAAACCTCATCGTCCCTCACCACTAACTCTAGTTTTCTACAGGATAGAAATCAATATTATATCTTATGCAATATGTGATTTTGACGCTGACATCAAGTCTACCACTAATTTGCTTTTATTTTTTATTTCCGTCTTGTTTGGAAATTCTATCCGAGCTAACATGCCCTCAAGAATACTGCAGTTTCGTTCTTAACACGTCTAAATGTGTTGACGTGTTGTCTGTGCTCATAAAGAGGAATCACTGTGAGAAACGTCCTACTGATTGCTCCTCTCTTAATGTAATGAATGTAATGAACCTTCCCCTCGATTGCCTTCTGTTGAAAATCTGGGGGATTTCCTTGAGTAACAACATGTTAGTGAGGTTTTCACCAAAGTCCGCTGCTTAACTTACTCATCCATTCCACACCGCTTGATTAGTGGTTTTACTCCGGATTTTGTACTCCTCCACGTGATGTACTGCTCACCTGTTGTTTATCCTGGTTTGATGCCGAAGGACGGCACTTTTTGCCAGATCCTCAAAACTTCTATCGCCGTGTAGCGACATTCTCCTTGAACATTTCGTTGATTCTATTGTTTCTTATAATTCCGAAATGCTTTTTTTTTATCTGCGAACAATTTTTCAACTGCGACCACAACTAACCTCTCTGTGTATCGGTTTCTCTAAGTGTATTTCTGCATCTTCCATTGGATCCCAGTATGAACACTTACTGGTTCTCACTGTTCTTCTATTATTCCTTATTAGCTCGACCTCTACACATCCTTAGATTAACCTCAAAACCAAATCCAATAGAATTTCTTCATTCTTGATACCAACTCGACCACTTCTCAACTTGCCCTTGAATTCCACGGTCATGACTATTTCGTGACCAAGACACATTTGTGTGAATTTTTTCCATTCGCTGAAGATGTGCATGTGTAAAAAAGCTGAAAATTCTCAAGGGGCAGATACTGGTCATCATGGAAGTGGAAAAGATAGTAGCAAACGAAAGAACAGATCCAAAAATAGACCCCAGAAAAGGATTAACAACCCCATATTATATCTCGAAACGTCTAAAATCACCGAAGCGAGGGAAACTTAGACTAGCACGATCTGCTCTTGCCACAATTACAAGCGAATCAATTCCTAAAAGAACATTGACGGTTCAAGTATCTGCACAGAAGTCACAGCAACTGATCAGTCAGGCTTCACACTGAAACTGTTAAAGGCTTATGTAAACATACTGACCGACTGAAGCGCATATGTAACCTCTGTCGAAGTGGAATGAGACAGTAAGACACATTGATGTGTAGGGTCCCGATAACGAAGACACCTCATGTCACAGAAGTATGAACGGTGACTCCCTGGTGATTTAGAATCAACTCCCCTCACAGAGAACAGCTGAATCAACAATACAAAATGACACCATATAGACGTTTCTGATACGCTTAATATGACAATCAAAACTGGCCGCACCTTGATTTCGAGCCTGAAGTTTGCGCAGGTAAACATATCAGACAACGGTCTCTCTGATATCCATAACATTGAATTTTCATGCATACTCCTTTTAATTTCGTCGCACGTGATCGAAATTGCTTTTTACATTCAGTCTCAGTATCGGACAATTAAAAGTAGCAATCACGTTTGTAACACGATTAAACGACTGCTTAATACATTGAAAAGACCCGATTTTCAAGTGCCAAGTAGAGTGGATTCGCACTTCGATTGCCTGAACCCTGTAAAAAACAAGAGGAATGAATGAGGATTGGTTTACCTACGAAGGTCGGAAGCTAACAGACAATATCAGCCAAAAATTACGTTCGCATAACCCAAGCGATGGTCAAGACTAAACACGATGGCCATGGTCTATACAACAGTGGCCGTAGGATACAAAACTATAATTAATGTCGCCGTAGAGATTGGAGCAGTGGTCTCTCAATGTCGTCATTTCTTGCGGAATCGGCAACATTTTCGCAGGAGTGACTGCTTTAGAGGGCTGTCATTACAGATGATGAGCACTCAGACTGCAGCGAACCTGTACAGTGAATAGGAACCCTCCGGTGTAGGTCGGTGTCATATGACCATTAACCTGTTCTGGTCGATAGTTGTTCGTGTGGTTAATTCAATTTGGTTGTTCCTTCTCATTTGTATTGTGTAACTGAACAGCTGAAAGAAGTAGAGTCAACGAACGTCCTCGAAAACTAAACAAGGTTTATCGTCATTGCTTGACTTTGATCCGATCGATTTCTTAGACTGTTCATTGGCAACGACTTGGTCTCAACAGAAAGTAGATCATTCTGGTGCAGATTACCTTCAGGGAAGCACGCAGTTCTCAGTGGTTAGGCAATAGTGAACTCGAGGAAGAAACCAGTTTGATGGGCTACCAGAAGGTAGAAGAATGGAATACCAAAACGGTGGATCGCCAGGAAAGGTGGACAAAACGAAAAAAACTCCCACATTAAGTTTCTAATGTCCAGATTATGAAGACTGAAATAGAACAATTTATCCCTTTCAGCTTTTGGAATGTTCTGCAGACATCCATTCACAGTACTCAATACCATGCGCAAACGCCGGCTCACCAAGTTTTTCTGGTGGCGCAATAAGTTTACGTTTATGAGCTCAGAGACAGTTACAAGAGAGAGATCCCTGTCTGTGAGTTCTTATATTTGTGTTAATCAGAGAAGAATGTGTTCGACGGTCAATAGATGTAAATCGAAGTGACTAAAAGGATACTGGAATAAAACTACGAACGTAGAATCATACAAGTAGTGACCACTGAAACAACTTTCCATCAGGTAGGCATATTCAGTGACCTATCGGGATCGGCTAAGAAGCTTGTCTCACACATATATGCCAGTCGAGTAGAAGTTTAATGTTGTCAACCGATTTAACCCCAACCGCCGAGATTCGCAGTGTACTGCAGTGTGAACACGCCCTAACTGTGGAGTAGTGTTGTCAGGATAGTAACCTTCCCATTCCATGATCAGTTCCCCCAAATAACCATCAAGGCGTTCAGCCTTACTTAATGGGAGGTTATCTGCAAGTGAGTCACTTACGATGTGGAATATCTTGTGACTGACAACTTAGATCTCTTCATTTGTACCTGTGATGTATTGAAAAGTTGTCTACCTCGGCCAGTTTAGCTGGAGAGAGTATTTTCCCATGGGATTTCATTCCCAAACAATCCAATTCGCTAAACTGTTGTGATAATGCAGCACAGCGGCTGAAGTGATTTCATGATGTCATAAGAGCTGTTGTGACCGCAAAGACGCTTGACCAGCAAATTCGTTTATTGCACGAACTCCCGTACAGGTCATGTTAAACATGGGACCACAAACGTGTACACTCATTTGCACGGCTGATGTGCGTTCACATACATTGGGTGGCAGTACGTTGTCATTCGCCCTGGTGGCACTTCTCCATAGCGCGTACACACTATTCCAATAGTCACTTCTGGTCCGTCGTCTTCCTGGCGTTGGGGCTTGCCCTTTGTTCCCGAATGTCGCTTGTGAGTAGTATACTACTCACAACGAAACTGCCTGTTCTACATAACGTCAGCTGGTCACCTGTATTAAAAAGCGTAACTTGTAATTATTCTAGAAGACGAATACCAAGACCCCTAAAATCCTACTCATGGACTCATGTAGATCAACCCAAGAAAAGAAGTCATTCGTTGCCTCAGTCATTTAATTGGCAATGTCGCTGGGGTCTGCAGCTTGAGTGAGTCGTCACACGGTAGTTTTCGGCTTATTTTCTACCTTTGTGGCGTTATATTTATTGGTGATGGATTGTGCGATTATCTGATGCGCTCACCTCTACCTTGCCTAAGAAACTAGGACTTGGATGACCTGTTCATGTATATACAAAAGAGTGATTCAAGGATCGTCAATCGAACGACTTAGTTATTCGAGGGATTAGTTAAGTTAGGGTGCAACTGTGAACAAACACCTACCTAATTTCGATCAACTTTGGAGAGATTAAAGCAAATAACAGTAATGAATAAATCAGTAAAAACGAAGGTTGCGGGATCAACCGAAAAGTTTTCTAAAACACAAACTGAACGGCATAGTTTTTTATTCGTGTCTTAAGACGAGCAAGAGCAATCTTTCCAATCCGGTTTTCTCCGTTCGATGCAACCAAACATGAACAAAGAGGTTAGCAGATATCAAGGGGCGTGTGCAAGCTGCATAGTTGGTATTAGCAAACGATAACTGTCAGCAGATTCACGCCGGTTAAACGCTGTGCAAGTAAAAACACGCTATATGCATTTGGTATTGGAATCAGTCACCAGATCCAGTCAGTTTGGTCATTTATCTAGGGCAATAGTTTGTTAGTTAGTACCTATCACCAGGTATCTGTCGTACTGTCTACGCTTGCAGAATACACTTGCTTACTTTAAGCGGGCAAATGGTGGCACAGGTTTGAGAATGAGTTAGAAGCGTAATGTGCTGTATTTCAGTTTCAGCAGTGTTTCTCGGCAATCTAAAACATCTCCACTACTCTCACAGATGTTCACTAGACTCACAAATGAGTCATTAGCTAGCACTGAGAAGGCGGTCTTTTCGTTCACTTTATTCCCTACATAACCTCAGAACAATTAACGAATTTTGCTAGTATAGCAATCCAAAATAGCGGGTTCAAAGATTATGTATGCGCACGATCGTCTGGCAAGGACAGAGCATCCGTTAGATTCCTGTAACCTCAGATCTCTCACGCGTTGCAATAAGGCCGGCGTCTACAGAGACTTTCGAGAAATTCCCACTGAAAGCCATGCCCAAAATAACGCAGAGTTGAGCGACAGATAAGAAATGCAGTAAGTAGGGAGTACCCCGAAATTGGCAGTTTTCGCTGTGGAATAAATAGAAACCCCGTACAGGGCACTAATGGTCTGTCAAAACACTGTCATCCGGAAGCATTCGACCGCTCTGTATGGACAGTATTAGTAAGAGTTTTTGCAGCCAAAACAATCACAGACCAACCAACTACCTTTTAGTGGACCAGAGAGCACTTCGGGCATGGGTTTGGTCGCCATCATTTTACAGTGTTATAGTTGGATTGTTCATCCTCGGCTTCCACACGTGTTCCCCCGTCTAGTTGCCTATGCCTCACTCGGTATTCATCCGCCTGCCATCTACGTTTCAAGTGGTCGCAGAATATCGATTATTGAAATCAAGCACCTTAAGCTCAGTGACACTATCTTCAAAGTCCGGTTAGTTGTTTACTCAATGAGTGACTTATGCTTAGCACACAATCGATACATCACCCCAACCAACAACAGACAAGTTAATTTTCTTCGCGTGAGTGGATATCCAGCCAGGTCACGTGTAACTGTGCCACGATTTAGGAGTGACGACCAAGCTCATTTCATGTCATGTCTGGGGCACCTGACCGATACATGTGTCACGTGGGAGTTTGATGCGGTTGGGCTGCAGAAATTTAACAGAAGACGTAGGCAAAGTGACTTGTCTCGGACGCTTTCAGCTTTTGCCTTGAAGGCAACCTAAACTGCGACTGCGAAATAGGATGACTGACTTTTATCCGAAACGCTGAGTCGGGTTGTTATAATATTATCTTCGAGCCTTTGCGAATTTTGTCTTCCATTACTTGGGTAAGGTCATTCTACTCAGTCGAAAAATAAACAGAAAATTGAACGATACTCAAGTTTCGGCGTAGCGGCCGCTTATCTGCTTGGCCAATCTAACAAGAAAAGACCGGTGCAATCGAGATATGATCGCGCTGAAGCTACGGCAGCCATAAGTGTGGAGTAGGCAGTTGGCCATCTAAGTTGAATCGTTAAGGTTTACGTCACAAGCAGCTAGCCGCTCCGTGACTGCCTTGACTACATGTCGGATGTAAAGAATCAGGCACTTCAAACCTACGGGACAGGGATGATCGATGCGACCGTCGTTATCGTTAAGCAATAGCTGAGTGGCAGAGGGTTCAGAGTAATCAATTAAGTTTTTATACGGCCGACGTTGAAGGGGGTTGTCTGATAGTAGGTGCTGATGCTATTCACCAAACAAACGAATTCAACTAAACGTGGCAGACAGTAATTACTAGTGTCGTTCACTCGTTTACATGCAGACGGTCGTTTCGTTTAGGGTCCGCCCTCAAATGTGCACTTTTTGAAATAGAAATTCACTCCACCGCGATTTGTCACGACGGTCTGCTGTAACTATGAGCGGCATTTCATCGCATGAGAGATACTGAGTGTTCTAGAACCAATTTATACACACTCACAGACAAGACGTTCTAACTGAGTCACGGTTTTAGTGTTCGGGTACAAGCATACATCATACCGATAGTTAAACTGATGTAAGAAACTGCCGGCATGTTCCCAGCTGGTCTTGACAACAAATGCGCTTTGGATAATGCCCTAGTCAGCATGCTTGTCAGATCTTAATCCGAGTGGATAAGCCAGGAATAAGTTGTTTTTAAGTCAAGACAATGACTTGCAATATGTACGCCGAATGAGGAATTTTCAGCTTTTTTACACATATGCACATCTTCAGCGAATGGAAAAAATTCACACAAATGTGTCTTGGTCACGAAATAGTTATGACCGTGGAATTCAATGGCAAGTTGGAGAAAGTGGTCGCAGTTGGTATCGAATGAGAAATTCATTGATTTTTTGGTTTTGAGGTTAATCTAAGGATGTGTAGAGGTCGAGCTAATAAGGAATAATAGAAGAACAGTGAGAACCAGTAAGTGTTCATACTGGGATCCAATGGAAGATGCAGAAATACACTTAGAGAAACCCGAACACAAGAGGGGTAGTTGTGTCCAGTTGGAACTTTGATGAAAATTGTTCGCACATTTCGGAATTATAAGAAACAATAGAATCAACGAACTGTTCAAGGAGAATGTCGCTACACGGCGATAGAAGTTTTGAGGATCTGGCAAAAAGTGCCGTCCTTCGGCATCAAACCAGGATAAACAACAGGTGAGCAGTACATCACGTGGAGGAGTACAAAATCCGGAGTAAAACCACTAATCAAGCGGTGTGGAATAGATGAGTAAGTTAAGCAGCGGACTTTGGTGAAAACCTCACTAACATGTTGTTACTCAAGGAAATCCCCCAGATTTTCAACAGAAGGCAATCGAGGGGAAGGTTCATTACATTCATTACATTAAGAGAGGAGCAATCAGTAGGACGTTTCTCACAGTGATTCCTCTTTATGAGCACAGACAACACGTCAACACATTTAGACGTGTTAAGAACGAAACTGCAGGATTCTGACGGGCATGTTAGCTCGGATAGAATTTCCAGCAAGACGGGAAAAAAAACAAATTCAGTTGGGTAGTTGATGTCCAGCGTCACATCATTTGCATAGATTATAACAATGTGATTGTCTACTCCCTGTAGAAAACTAGAGTTAGTGGTGAGGGACGATGAGGTTTCCTCACCCACCCACCTCCCAAAAAAACCAAGTAAACTGACATCGATTTGTACAGTAATCGCGTAAAAGTTCAACAGCTGAAGTTTGAACACTAGGTTCTTTGAAAACTTGGAGTACTGCCTCTCTATGAACGCTTCCGAAAGCATCGCTGTAGTCTAAGAAACGTAGACAGCTCTTGTCTTTTCATCAAGCGATGACAGGATGAACGGAACTAGACAAGCGACAGCATCCAAGGCTGGGTGTTAGCGACGATAGACAAACTAACTAGAATCCGTGATGTTTACCTGAGTTTCTGTTCAAACAAGAATGAGTGTGTGTGGCTTCTGTCATATGAATGAACGGTATTCCTCAGGGTTGTCCATATTCACAGAGAAGCTGGTGAGGTATCTGAGACTGGAACTTGCAGCGGCCTGTTTGGTGGTGGGCTTCATTACCGCTGAGCTATTTTACACTCCACATCCTGGGATGTATTAAGCCGTAAAATCATCAACATGGGCGGCGCAAACCTTACTAACCTTAAACCGAGAACCTAGAAAATAAAATGAAGTGATTGTTACGGGCCATCAGGAGAATGCGTCCAATATCCCACAGGCAACACTCGGAGACAATATAGTATAATAGAACGGTTCAAAGACGGCACTGATATGTACTGTTAGCAGTGCAAGATCATTTTTGTAGGTATTCATTTGTTACTCGAGCTCAGCACCTAGGTTGTAAACATTTAATCACCAAAAGGACGACAATATCAGTAAACTGTGCGTTTGAGTGTTTAGGTTTGAGCGTTGCGCTCAAACTCCCATGCACTGATGATGTTGTCTTGTTTGGCGATAACGCGATTGTAAACCGAATGCAAGTTTGGTGAACAGCGGATCACCTAAACCATTAACCCGAGATACGAAATCCATCACCAATTCCAACAAATTTCCTTTCTGTTAAGGTCCATTCCTGGTAATCTCTTTTTGATATGATATGCAAATCTCAATCACATTCCAAGCGTGAAGAGATGTTTGACATACAATACTCCGAAACTTCAACAGTTGTCTGAATATATTGATTAGATATCAGTCAACTAACGAGGCTGCCCAAAGCATCGCCGGAGGTCAATCCAACATGTAGTACAGCCCCGTTGTGCAGTAATTGCAGGTGAAGAAGATAAACTCGTTTTCCAAGCTGTTTTTTATAACTTTTTGTTAAGATAACCTAGAAACTCCGAGGATTTGGGATCTCAGCGTCCTGAAGATGAGAGTTTCGTTGTGAACAGTTGCACTATCGTTGCGGCTTTGCTGACACAACACTCCATGTCAACTTTGAACATCTGCTTGACTTCCCCTGCACGTCAGGCTGTTGTTCGTCTGCCTCAATAAATAACGCGAGTGTCTAAACTTGTGTAACGCATTTAACTTGCGTTGACCTGCAACACAACGGTGGGTTCGTTGTCACTTAGGAGTGAACTTATGATTGAATCTTGCTGAGTGGTTTGCTTTGTCATTGGTCTCTGTATGGGTTAATTCTTCTTTGTGATACTCGGAATAGGTTGTATAGGTTGCAGTAAACTCAACCCAAGAACAGAAAACTAAGTTGCACACGCTCCAAACGATGCAAACGCAACCGTGAGTCAAATAAGTTCCTTTTCAAACTACTTCCGTAATAGACAACTCCTAATATCAATAGGTGGCAAGCAGTTACAATGACAGTTGACTACACGTGAGTTTCATGATGAAAGAACACTGCCACTCATTATGCGTATGCAATAACGTGTACAGGTTGATTCCAATGCTGTCCTCCCAGTTGTAAGGCTGGCCCCTACCCCAGTGTGTTCATTTCACCCGGTCGCTTTGTATCAAAGTATCAAGCACTAAATATCGTCCCCATTTTGACAGGTAGTGCGGGATCCGTCATTCTTGACGATGCTGGCCTGCGCCACAATATTGGGAATTGGCCCTTTGACAAAGTCAGCCATGAGTTACAATCACGGTGCAACTAGTCAGCACCTACTGTAATCAACAGTGCGAATTTTTAACTAGAAATCTCACTGGCATGAGTGCTTCGAGAAGGCTAGCTGAGCTTCTGTTAAGGAACTCTTGCACAACCGTACCGAATAAGTCCACATTAAAAATACTGAAACGACTACAATCATCGTACTAGCAACCAGATAGTTAGCGGAAGTTGGAATACATTTGGCAACACTATCGATGGTCATCCAGGAGTGAATACCAACTTCCTTGCGTCTAAGTAGCATGTAAATTTTGATACTGTTCCGGCTTTACGTTGGGTAAAACCGGGGTTATAATCCATTCGATAGTTAGTCCAAAATTTCTCAGTACGGCAAATATTATTGGATTAGTCGTACTGGCACAACCTCTAATCAGATGGTGGCCAGGACGACCGTAGCGAGCAGTCAATTGCGTTTGTGTCGGTTACTTGGTTACTGAAAATAAGTCTGTAATGAAATAACCTTCGGTGCTAGAGATCTTCCGGGCAAACTGATTATCGTCTACTGTTTCGTTGTGCATCGCGCCCATCCGTAACTAATGGCAACCGTCAGTTAATCTTGTCCTAATAGGAGCAAAACTATTGACGTTAGTTGCAAACCTTTACCTCATCAATAACGACACTTGCTGGTCGGCTCCCTTCGACCGTCAACCAACCAGTGTTTTTGTTTCTTGGCTGCATAATAGTGATGAATGATCGGTGTTGCAGTGGCAAATCAAAAGCTAAACGAACGCTGTTCACGAAATCAGGTTTTTCGAGCAACTTTCTGCTAAACTCAGTTCAGCACAAAACAACCTGTCCTTGTCGGCCAAACACTATCAAGCTAACAGGCTACTGGCATTTCTTTCCTTCGAAAATACTTGTGCTATCAAGCTGTGGGTGGATTTTTTGGTCGAGCTCAAACCGAACCTACTGATTTCAATCTTTCAAAGATATTTGACAACCATGGTAACCATGCTTCACTTCTACCGTTTCTATTATACGAAATCTTGCTTTATCTATACTGTTGTTGCTTGGGTAATCTGTCTACGTCCCCAAGTAAACTAGCCGTTCAGATTTCAACGGCAACTTCATTTACATTTCGGAAATTAATCCATAAACTGACATTTGACTAAAGAGAATGGATGAATCAATAGAACGCATGATCGTCCTAAGCGAAAAGCTCGGAATAAATATTTTAAAAGAATTACTTCGATTGACCTACTCAGCTTGTTTTCTAACTTTCTTCTTCTTAACCGGAGGTTCCCTTTCGCCAAGTATATTTCGTGAGCATCTGTAGCTCAAATGACCAAATTCCTTTGAAAAAAAGTCAGAGTGTAAACAGCAGTCAAGACAAAAACAATAGGAAGCATATGGGTGTACAAACGTATCTGACAAACATACAACAGTTTTTTAAGCGAAAACAGGTATAGTCTGCAACTGATAAAATCGATGCATTTCGTAATACAACTAAGATGGGCGTAACGGATCAGAATAAAACTTTGTTATGACAATGGACCGTCGCAGCACTATCAACACTCAAAGTTCCTCCAAAGATCAATGAGGCTTCCCCAGATGGAGATGGTTTAAACTACAACTGTTACGGTACACATAATCAGAAGTCAACTGATCGTTGATATGGAAATACCGTTTGATGTGTGACGAAACAAGCTCATCTAGAATGGGTGTCGATATCATCAATCAATCAACACGAGGAACTCGATACCAACCTAGTATGCCATCACGGAACCAAACACGTTCATGAAATTCTTAGACGGGCCATCGAGAGACACCCTCTGGTTAAACAAAGTTGAAGAACCGTTAAACGTTGATTCCTTTGGATAATAAGTAATGCAGCAGCTGAGTTGAGCACTACAGAATCGAGAATGCAGTGAAAAGATAGATGAATGTATTCACCTCGGACTCGCCAGTAAACCTTACATCGCCACAGTATTAGATAATGGTCTATCAGGACCAGCAACTGTGTAAACATTATCGGCTTTCGTATGATTTGTGAGGGAAGATATGTTACTCACTGATACATATTGTCAAAAGCGATCGAGTAAAGCTTTTTGAAAGTGGCTGGCTAGGGAGAGTGGATAAACCAGATGATGACAATTCTACGTGTTGATGGCTCACTCAGATGAATAGCCCCAGTTCACTGGTCCAGATGAAAGGTAACTGAAGGGTATCGAAATGTCTACTTGAATAACGCACAATTCGAACAAGGTTTTCGTAATATCATAGACTGAATATCGAAAGGATGAGCTCCTATCGGATATCGGACGCTTCGCTGCAACATGATTTAACTATCTGCATGTCAATGTCTGCGAACGACTTTGTGATATTTGCTCACAACAAAGAAGTGCAGCGTATGATTGCGGTTTGTGATTACAGCCATCATAGTTGAAATGGATATCAACATATGCAAGACCAACTTTCTTTTAGCCTTCCCCAGATTGCTGCAAATGCGCCAAAATATCTTTTACCGGCAAATCACTGATGTGCTCACAGTAAACCAACAACTAAGAAACGGCAAACACGTTAAATGTGAATAGATTACAAAAGTGAGTAAACATGCCAAAAGACGCGTCACTGCAATAGCATTCCCGAAAGACTCACCCCACACTCATAACATCGCGATTTGTTAGGATATTCACGACGACGAATGAACTCGGCAGCTCGACCGTTGTCCTTCGCAATGGAAGCCTTGATTGTACGACCGAGTAGCTGTAGGAATGTCATGATACGTGAAAATATACAAGTACATGAAACAACCTTTTTTAAAATGAAAGAAACAAGATTACCAGCGGATACTGAATTCCAAAGCCCCATGTTTCGACGATCTCAATGTGAACAGACTTCGCTAGCGAATACTCAAGACTAACAGAATTAATAGATCAAATTGTTTGAGTATTACTTTGAGTTAGTAATTAAAGTGACCCACGGTAGTGAACCACAACCAACTCGACAACGTGCGGAAGTAAGACGAGCTAATGAATCGCCTGCAGTATCAAGAACGAACAATAATCCAACTACGCACGTTAAATAGCAGTAACCGTCACTGTGTCCCTACAGAACTCTCCATATTAAACTGAATCAATGAGGTGTTTGGCGACCTCAGAAATCCGCATAGGCAGCTGAACAGAAATTTTGTGGAGTGAATAAATGTCCTAATAGTTTATGACCCATCAACAGTAGAGCGATTTAGACTCACCCGACGCGCAAAACAACCACATAGAAAAGGAAACTGTAGAACAAATACTGCAATAAAAAACACGTAAGATGATAGTAGGTAAAAACATTCGGGTACTGAAAAGTAGTCGCTCACAGACGAAAGTGGTTGGGCGTTCACATATGATAATGCCTAATGTGAGGTCAATATGACGACAACCAACACAGTCGTCTCATGAAAGCTTGGACGGAGTTCTAATCCCGCCCGCAATAAGAATATGCACTACCAACGAGCTCTAAAAACAGCAAACTTCAAATTTAACTCTGCATTTCGAAAGTGGCTGACTGGACGGTTTATTTGAATGCGGGATGTGTGATCAAATGCTGGCGTGGTTCAACTTGAAAACCCATTCGTAATAAGAAACCGTCCACTAGAAAGAAATAGGATGGAAAAAGAAACAAATGTATAGATCATCCCACAGTTACGTACCAAGATAAAAAAAAATATCCGAAGCCCAAACCAAAGGGCTTATTCAGAAAAACAGGCCTCTTAGTCAAGTCGGGTTAGCAAACGGCCTCATAACACCGCTATAACCAAAATCCGACGAGCCGGCGCGAGGGTGTAGACGCACTTCAGCTCAAGTCATTCGGCTCCATCGTGCCGGTGTTTTGGCCATCTCATTGTCCACAATCGATCACACCTGGCTGTTGACAAATGTCTCAGCGTTTGAAATGCAACGCAGGACTGGAAATAAGCATGCGCCGATGAGTGCAAATAGACAAAGTAAGAATACGATATGTTGTGAAATACGATTACGTTGTCAAAATGACTTTTTAAAAACAACGATGAATGTTGAAAAGTTGCATTCATGAACAGTACATGTTTAAAACTTACTTGAAGACTGATTGGAACTTGGCAATTTTTTCTTAGAATCTGAGGTATGTTATTTAGTTTTTAGGTTTATCGCGCCACTTGTGGATAACATAGTTATGGAAGACACTGACAGAGAGTGGAAGAAAATGGTTCGATAGCAAGGCCGCTAAACTGAGAGGTACCATGTGATGACGGCTATCGTTTCGGTAGCATGGCTATTAGATGTCACGTCTGAGTCCACAAGTAGGGCGATAAACCTAAAACCTAAATAACATACCTCAGATTCTAAGAAAAAATTGCCAAGTTCCAGTCAGTCTTCAAGTAAGTTTTAAACATGTACTGTTCATGAATGCAACTTTTCAACATTCATCGTTGTTTTTAAAAAGTCATTTTGATAACGTTATCGTATTTTACAACATATCGTATTTTTACTTTGTCTGTTTGCACTCATCGGCGCATGCTTATTTCCAGTCCTGCGTTGCATTTCAAGCGCTGAGACATTTGTCAACAACCAGGTGTGATCGATTGTGGACCATGGTGAGCCCCTGATACCTTTCTTGAACACAGGAACTATTATCGAGTGACCCCAGCACGGAGGGATGGTCTCCGTCGTCCACACAAGTTGAAACAACTGAGTCAAGGTCTCCACTAATGCCTACTCACTTTTTTCGAAAAATGCCAGCAGCCCTATTACGATTGAGAGCCGAAAGGCAATTGCGAACCTCAGTCTCAGTGGGTGGTTCCAAATCTACCGACCAGGGTGCTACATCACAAGTTTGTGGCGGCAACACAATAGAAGCAGGAGGCCAGCTAAATTGACCCTCAGTGTTCCGCCCAACGCTCTAACCTTCTGGACTTATTATAGATGAGTGTACCATCTGCCTCGCTGATAGCTTCACTGAGAGACGATCGCCTGGGCCAGTAAAACAGATAAGCTTAAAGAGTTGCCGGTGTTCCCTGAAACAAAAGCGGTTTCCATTTCCTTAACTTTCTCCATTAGCCAAGCCTCACGATCAGCGATCAGGCTACGTTTCAGCTTCCTACGGATATCTCTCCTAGACTTGTTATGTGAACTACCAGAAGGAATGTTCCGTCTGGCTTCTAACAACTCCAAGGATTTCTCCGAGATCCAATGTCTGTTCAACTCCACGAACCAGAGTGCCACATGCTACAGTACCTGCTTCACGAATGGCCTGTGAGATTTCGGTCCAGCAGCTATTAGGATCTTCAGGGTGAGAACTGCTAAGCCTGCTTTCTAAGCTGGTTTGGTACTTATGCTTTACCGATGGTAAAGCCAGTTTCTCAACAGCCAGTCGTTGTTGTCGGTGGGGTCGTTGCCCAGCAAAAGTAAGAACAAAACGATGAACGTACCAACGACTGACTTGAATCCACTCGAATGAGAACGACAGTCCTGAATGAAACCCCGCCACCTATAACTAACAGCTATGTGGTCTATCTGAGACCAGGCCTGATTCGGAGAAGGAGGCAGCCAAGTATAACAATGACGCGCACGATGTCTAACACTAGCGCCGGCTGAAGACAGCTAATACACTGCGCACAGTTGCAACAGCCGCGCGTCAAATCTGACCGACGTGTTATTATCCCACACGTGCCACCCAAAAGAAAATCGGTCTCATCAAGATAGGCAACATTGGTGTTCATATCTCCGGGAAAAATGATTACAACAAAACCATGCGTGGACTGGAAGAGAGCGGCCAGATCAGAGTAAAAAGGCCCATGACAACGACATCACCACAGTCAGCTGGAGCATAAACAGCTACGATGAAAAGATGTAGCAGGAATGCAGATGATTACTGGACAACTTTGAAAAGGAAAGACTGCAGGTGAAGGTGGATTGCCAGAGGAAATTCTGAAGCATAACAGCCCAATTATTCAACTTGATTTGCTCCAGTTGGTTCACTCCATCTGAAAGCGGCATCTTAAGATTTTAACGATACCTTGATCGTAGCTGTTTAATTGTAAAGGTAGCAAGCAATATCACATCACCTACTATTCTTTTCAGAAACCCGAGGTCATTGTGGTCTTCAATCTCCCCTTTTCTTCAGCTTTGTTGGTGCATTGTTTGATGTGTGTTTTACTTAGTGTTCAGCTCAACTTTAACTTTTCTTCCTCCTCAACCTTTCTAGAGTTAAATAATATGTACTCTTATATTGTGTTACTTTCTGGCTTGTATCTTTAGTAACCTTCCTCTCAGTTTAGATCCTACTATTAGTCGCTGTTTTTTTGTTTTCGTACTAGCCTATCATCTGGCTAACCAGCGTTAGTCAGCTGGACCATAAAGTCCTTCGTTCACTAGCCTTCTGATCTTGTTCGTTCAGGTTTACGCTAAATAGGTGGCGTGTGGGTGGAACCACAACTGGTGAAGCACGAGCCACTTGTGGTGAGCGTTATGTGCAGGCACCCTTGACTGTAGTCGTCTTGACGGACTAATCGGAAACGAATGTTACCAACCATGTGTGTGGTACATAAATGTGCCACGTGACCGGCGCATGGTAACGTGTTAATCGTATTTACAGGGGAGCGGGATTTTAATGCCGTATTCAACTTCACCACACTCACCCGAATTCTGAGGAATAACTGTTAGCACTGCTATCAAGTAAAAATTGGATAGACGATTGAGGCTAGAACACAACCCTGCTTCACACCAGTGACAATGTCAAAATCATCAGAGGTCGATCCACACGATTGCACCTTCGCCTTCATGCCCACATGCAGTAGACTAACTAACTTGACGGACTTACCTGGACATTCAGGCTTACCAAGCAACGTCCAAAGTGCCTCAGGACTAATGAATTCAAAGGCTTTCGTGGAATCCACAAACAGGGCAAACAGCGGCTGGATCTGTCGTGCAGCGAACACCATGTCGACCGTATTGCGACTAGTCCGGAATCCACAATGCTCCTAAGGAATAGTGGTTTCCGGAATTCCCGCACTGAATCGGTTCATCAGAATTCTTGCTAACAACTGTTTAGCGCAGCTCAGCAGACTGATGTTCGGATAGCTGTCGGTACATTGCTTGCTACTCCTACATTTAAACAGCTACGACCAAGGTATCGTTAAAATTTTGGGGAGCCGCTTTCAAATGAAGTGAACCAACTGGAGCATAGCAAGTTGAAAAACTTGGCTGCTATGCTTCAGAAGTTTACCAGGCAATCAACCTTCACCTGCTGCCCTTCCCTTTCGCAGTTACCCGGAACACACAAATAAACACATCATCGCACTGCTAGGCCCTCATCCACGAAGTTCCCCCGACTATCAACATTTCGCACGACTATTCTAGTTTTGAGTACAATTCTAAAGAACCCCTTATAACTATACGTGTTCTACGGGAATGACGGAAAACTGTGGTCTGTGACCTTGGCTTTTAGCAGTAAAATTTAAAATAATACAGAACACAATCAAACTTACGCTCGAGTTGTTGAGTTTGAGCGCACACTGACGAGCTTCGTTGCGGTCCAGAAAAAGGGCAAAGGCAACTCCCTTGCTTCGTCGACTCTCTCTATCTTTAACAACAGTTATTCTGTATTGAGAAGAACAGAAAAACCAACTGGGTCATTAGGCGGAAGATCAAAACCACAAAAATCTGGAAAATGATCATCAAGGAAATCGGCAGGGGGAAGACAGTCAAAAAGTTACATATACACAAACCATAACGAAGATAGTTCCGAATACGCAATAAAACACATGGTGCATGGCCAAGGTTAAGAGAAAGTCTCGTCCGCTCCGTGTATCGAGTAGAGACAAACTGATCGATAAACAATAATCGGTTTCGATCATCAAACAATGTTACCAAGATGTGCAAGTACTGGTATACTGAGGAAAATGCTCAAATAACACTTTCAATGGCTGGTACTCAACCCGAGAGAGGGGGGCAATCAGTAGCGATCTGCATAGCGTAGACAATGACGAAACCAAATAAAATACGTCATGCTAACAAGAACAAATACACAGTAACGGGTCGCAGAATATCGCCAAGTTACATAATAAGAGGTACACAAAAAATGATGGAAAAACACCAGAAAAAAACATTGAAGTATGGAAAACTACACAGTAAAATGTCGGATAACTGACGCCAAAAAAAACCCCGAGCGTCTCCTGTCTTAGTCACAATCTGATAGCAAATGAAAGATAATGAGTTACGCATTCGATAGACGGTGCTTGCTGCTAACTGGCTTCGAAGCCAGTTGGCAATTCCAAACGAAAGTCAACAGAGCTAATGCTTAGAATCAGTTCTTGTGGATAAAACCGAGGGAAAGAGTGGTCATGGATGAGAGCCATGCTGTTGAATACATTGGTGGCTTGACATTGCCCAAGCGATCACATAGTGGTGATCGTTAAGCGTTACGTAATAATTTTCAAAAATCCTTCGCATATCCATGAACATAAAACAACGAACAGATACAAGATAAATGAAACTTGATTCCGGAGATTACGGAACACATTCCTTATACACTGCAGCTAATATACGCCCTGTCAAACAACGGAACTACACGAAGTCACAGAACTGTCCATTTCAATACCCTACACAAACGGCTAAAATCAGTGGTGTAATGGAAAAACACACGGATATCCAGAGACAGATCCAAAGTGAACAATCGAGTGGACAATAACGTGTGTTACCTCACAACTTTTCCGTAAGGCAGCAAAATCTGATGTATGTCATTGTTCGTTAGGGAGAAAGGTAAATTGCTCATGTATACAGTGCTCTTGCTGGGAGCGAGATTTCCACTCATTCCCAGTCAGTTACACGGAAACCAGGAACGTCCATAAGGAAGAAAATGATGAAAGGGCGGAACGTGAAATGCCTAAAATGAAGAAAACAAAAAGTGCGAATGAGGTTGGTAATTGATTTACTCTATAGTGGATCTAGAAAAAAATAACGCACTAAAATAAACATAGGATGTAAGGAACCGTAATTCATCATCGTCCGGCCACCACACTTGGCAGTGGCCCATCTGGTTCAAGAAGTGTCATTCTAATAAGGCTGAAAATCCCCATCGTCCCACCAGTAGTTAATGGTCACCACAAAAGGTCGTCCGAACCCCCTGATGAATTCTACACCTATAGTCTGTCTCCAAAGAACTCGTCGCTTAGGCGACTCATCAAAACCATTATATTACAGCTTTGAGACGAACTGGTCGATACAATGGCCCGGGCTATTATTCGTTGCGACAAATGTCCATAGAGTTTCTGAGTGATAATTCAGAACGTAAGAATAATGGAAAATGGAGCCTCATGAAAAAGAGGAGTCAACAAGTCTCCGGATACAGGATCGCCACTGGCTATGACACAATACCACATCAGAGCGTGTCTCCAATCGGCGGTGCGAATAGTCGCGAATTCCTAAACCAGGTTGACGATACTTACCAGTCTTGCTTAACGGGGAGCTCAAGGCTATCATAGCATTTGATCACGTCATCACCTGGTCACCCCGTGGTTTCTTCCAATCATCAGCTGCGGGGTGCAGCAGACGCCCCCTCAGCAGACGAAGTACGTGACGTAACCAGCAAAGAATGTGCATTCTCGTCGTCTCGGTTATCGGTCGTGAGATTGCACGTTTCCAAAACACTCGCCGCTGAACTGTCGCGGTGTTCACAAAGTCAGCCTATTTGACATCGACTAAGTGGTGGCGACAACGTTGCTCGAATAGTGAGAGTCCGGGCTCCTCCTCCCAACGAATGCGCCAGGCCTCTGATTCCTAAAGCAAAACTGGGCGCACAAATGCATTGCAAACTCTGTTTTTAATCGGCGAATGGACGTTTTGGCGACGTAACAAGTGGCGAACGGTAGCTGGTGCACTAAGTGCTTTTGTTGTCCTCGTGCACACCTCAATAATATTACGGATTGACGAGATAAAATCACTCTCTTAGGTGAAACGATCTACTGTTCACCTGCAATAACAAAGACCCGGTCAGTGCTAAATCAATCTATTAACAACACACTTTGGATGTACCAAATCATTTAACCAGTTCAGCACGATCCACACGTTCGCCGCAAAAGAATTAAGTGAAGCAATGTCGTCAGCATACACGATATCAATCAGCTTACCACCTAGCAAACGCTCTACGCCGAAATCCTCCAAACCTCCGATTGTTCCTTCCGGAATATCGTCCACCGCATGGTTGCAAAGGAAAAGGAAGACCGGACGCTCCTGTTAGATGTCAATTGACGTGAAGAATTCTAGAGATGGCTGCTTACAAATGCGTAGTCTGTAGTCAGAGTGGGCATATAACGACTTCGACAAACTACTATACTTCATCGGGACTCCTCTGCGATAGAAAAAACCTACGACAGCGCGACGGAGATCCCATTCATGAGCAACCTTTAAATTCAAAAATATCACGACCGTTGGCTAAGAAAAAGGTGCCGATACTCCAGTGTCTGTCTCGGAGTGAAGATTGGACAGAGGCATCTGCCGGGAACCTGTTTGGTCATCTCTCATACAGCACTCTGTTTCAAAAGCCGTCGCAGTATAAAACTCACTAGCAAACTGGATGCGATGCAGACAAAACTAATACCTCTAAGATTGTCACATGATGTTCTGACACCTGTCTTGAAGAGGGGAATGACTGTTGATAAGTACTAGTCATGAAGCATCTCTTCAGGCTCGCGATATACAGCGGAGTGTGGCCGGTTCAGACAACGATCTCTCGGCACCATCTTTGAAAAACGTAGGAGAAAGTCCGCACCTGGAGTTCTATTAAGTTTCCAGAATCTAAGTTCCAGAGCAACTTCGGTTTTCGACGGGTGGATTATCATAATTAACCACACAGCTTCAAGCCAGCTGAACTGTTCCCCAAAATAGCCTAGCTCATTTGTCAAGTCATCGTGACAGTCCGCATACTTGTGAACCATCCTTTCCACGTGTAGTTTCAATAACACCTTTTCGACGACCAGTGTAACCATAAATTAGGAAAAACATCCCCGGCCTATTCCCAGGGAAAGATGCCTTTCCTCTATCTTCGCCTTGCTCTGAGAAGTAAGCCTCACGGTCCTTTCGTAGACCCTTCGTAAGGTTGCGCGTCAGTTCACGGCGGTCATGGTCGTAAGTTCTGTTGAACTGATAGGAACCTACTTCAGTCGTATCTATGGTTATCCTTTGGCAGAGACCGCTCAGCAGGAGGTACCCATAGCTGTTGAGATTTCTGTCCAGTGCTGGATCACTCCACTGTTATGACCCGAGAAGTCCGTCAATGCTGCCTGACAGGCGTTTTGTGTACCCCCGTCGTTCAATTTCGAATTGAGTAGTTCGTCCACGAGCCGATGATCTCCGAGTAAACAAAAGAACATGGCGGGCACAAACAAGGGCATCAGTTGAGTAAACCTGGTTACTCCAAAATGGACGACAATCTTTAGTGAAATGGCGCCAATGACAGCTGACAGCAACGTGGTAAAGTTGCGTTCACCGTTGAGTTGTAGAGGGTGATGCGCACGAGGCACACTGTCATTTGTGTTGAGGTGTGCTACTCTATATAGTCCGTTAGGTGCGCTACTGTCAGTGAGTCGTGCACGAACACCAAACATACCACCCGGCCCATTCTTCTTTGGAATAAGACGACTAAGTTGTGCGTTTCTACCACCAGTAAGCATAATGACACCCGAGTGTCTAGGTTATCTCGGATCAGAGGCGTTGTAGCGAGCGTACTTGACAACATCTGAAATACTGACTATTGCAGCATATGCATATATGACATGATACAGTCTGTACTGATAAACTTTGACCGAAACGTTAAGTCTGACGGAACATAGGCGACCAATCACTGGAATTACTTTGAGCAGGTTTTGCTCTGCCTTCGAACACCACGTTATCCCACTCCAACTTGACCGTGAGATTCGGACCCAATCGCCACCAGAGACCGTAAGAAGGAACCGCTGACCAGTTGAAGGACCACGCTAAGATGGTCAAGTCGCGTTTCGGAAACATAGCAGGCAGTTCGAGAGGGTGCTTGCCATGGCAACCTGCTGACCTACTTGTGGAAGAGTGCACACATTACAAGCGCCAAAGTTTACCCGTTGTTTTGGCTCGAATGGAAGTGAATTAGCCGCGGAAAAGGAAAAAAAGAAAATGAGTGGACTGCTCTATCAGGGCAATGGTATCTGTTGACATATCCTAGTTGTTTACACCGCGGAATGGAGTTGACTCGAGGGACACCACTCTGAATCCGACTCAAAAGTCTGACCCACGAGATAAAAGAGTTGATTGTCTTGGCAAAACCCATCCGCAACAAGTTACGAAGGAGTCTGACTCACCTGGTAGTGGAAAGGGTGTTTAGTGCCAACATAATTCAGCTGCATTAATTTCAGCTTTGAAAGATCACAATAATTGTCCAAACAACATCAAAGAATGGAGCCCTCAGTGTACATTCAGTATATATTCAATATATGTTCAGAGGCATACGAACATATGATAACCGATTAATCCCGGACCGTTTCCTAATGACGGCCCACTTGAATGAACGATTGCAAATGACAGCACCGACAACATTGTCCTTGTTATCCTAAATAGTCGCGAATTCGAATGAATGGCCATCAATTCATCGCCAATAGTCCGTCAACTGGCACCAGACAAACCACGATGATGACTAGACACGCACGTTTGCAACGAATATCTGTCTACTATGGTGCACGCATATGCTGAAAACGAGACTGCTTAAAAATAAAACTGCATGTGGGAGGAGTTAATGAAAAAAGATACGTTGGAAAGTCAATGACAAAACAAACTCGCAATAGAAATGACTGTGGTATGAACTAACAAACGCAAACCTAAGGAAATTAAAGAGACACGATAACCTTGCAAGCTTTTTAATATTATTACGCTATACATTCTTAAGTAGTTAGCTTGAAAAACATCACCAAACGGCTGAAAAATGTTTGTGACGGATAGGAAAACAGCTGAGTTGATGAAAAATTACATACCAGCCACTTTGCAGTGACATATCACCAAAAGCGGTCGGAAACAATTGTCTGGTTTTGAAAACTGTTTGTCGGGACTTTTGGAGAGGTCTGTAATCTCGAATTTATATCCACTGTTGCGTTCTTTTGGTGTATGGGAGATCTTCCGGTGTTGTGATGAGTTACGACGTCTGCAGTTGTGGAGTCTGCGGGTTGGCTAAGAGTAGTACGATCGTCCGCCAATGTTTGTTTTAATTCGTTCATTATACCCCATATATCGCGGACTAGAGGAGGATTGACCATCGAATCCGACGTGCATGACTGTCCCGCCGGACTTGCCATTTGTGAATGTGAGTTTGATTTCCGTATCATAAACAAGCCACGTGTAGAATCTGGGCTGTGAGAAGGTGCGTGAACACTTCGCCCATCGTATGACGATTTGGACTTCACGGGACAACGAGGAGTATCAAGGTCACTCCCACTAGATAACCCATCTTCCACACTGGGTAAATTTAGTTTGTCGATTCGGTTGTTCTGGCAGCTCAAAAACTCGGAAACAGCATCATCACACAGAGCTAAGTCGTACATAGAAGTCTGATGCCAATTAGATGCAAAACCACTTCGGACGGGGCTTAGATGATCACCACCATTATCGACATGCAAGCGTCGAGCGTCTAGTGATGTCAAATCAAACTGGGGAATGATGGAGTCAGTTTTTTCATTAATGGGTAAACCCAACGGAACTTCAGCAAAACAATCCTCAGGACACGCA
>LOND01003941.1:15655-37232 GCA_014220965.1 Paragonimus kellicotti
GTATAGTGATACCACAAATTTTCTGAGAAAACGTGTTATACAAATGCTACATTGTGCTCACCCCGGCATAACACGTATGAAAGCTTTGGCACGTAGTTACGCATATTGGCCAGGGATCGACCACGACATTGAGAGCACGGTCAGATCATGTGAACAGTGTGCACGTGCTGCAAAAGTACCCGTAAAAGTTGAGTTGCACTCTTGGCCCCTACCAGATGGTCCCTGGAAGAGAGTTCATGCCGACTTTGCTGGTCCACTCAACGGCCAATACTTTCTCATCCTCGTAGATGCCTTTTCTAAGTGGCCGGAGATCGTTCCACTACGCACAGTTTCCACGACTACCACTACTGCATGTTTAAGTCGCATATTTGCTCAATTCGGCTTCCCAGAAACGCTTGTGACCGACAATGGTACACAGTTCACTTCAACACAGTTTTCGCAGTTTTGCAAATCATTCGCTATAGACCATGTTCGCAGTCCTCCATATCATCCTCAATCTAACGGACAAGCAGAACGTTTCGTTGATACATTCAAAAGAGCTCTCCACAAACTGGAGGGGGAAGGAAGAACGTGTGAAATTTTAGACACCTTCTTGCGTACCTACCGTTCTACACCAAATGCAGCTGTACCAAATGGAGTTTCACCAGCTGAGGCTTTTCTTGGGCGGCGAATTAGAACAGCACTCGATGCCATGCTTCCCGTCAAGCGGGCGGGACAACGCAACATCAAGATGGAGGAGCAATTTAACCGACATCATGGAGCCAAGGCTCGAGAATTCCACCCAGGTGACCCAGTATTTGTTCTAAAATTTCATGGCCATGGATGTACCTGGGTACCGGAACTGTGACTCAGCGTCGAGGTCATGTGTTATATGAACTCATTGTCCACGGCAAGAAAGAGACTCACCACATAAACCACATCCGTCGACGTGACCCCAGTATCTGCGATAAACCGGAAGACATACATGAATTACCTCTAGATATCCTGCTAGATACGTTTGAACTGCCAACAAACATGACTGAGAGTAACACGGAAGGAAACTCGGCACGAGAAAACCCCATCATTGAAACACGCCATTCACGACGAACTCGGGCTCCAATAAAACGTCTCAACGTGGACCCTTCTAAAAGGTCGTACGAATAGTGTTCATCTTAACAGAGGAGGGTGTTGGATCAGAATCGGACAGACAGTCATGTGCTTACACGCCCACGCAATGACGTCCTAAATTATGCCAGATAAGTCACGCAACAAACTAACCAATCACGTGTACAAATGCTTACCGATTCGTCAGTTGGTTATTGATCGTTTGCTTTTGGTTATTCATCTCTTATATACCTGTACCATCGAACCAATCAATACATTCTGTACTTGGTGGCTTACCAACCGTGTTCTGCTTACCCGTGCGGGGCGATTCAACAACAATATATAACGCAAGAGTAGAACAGATTGAATGTGTACTACCATTTGTATACATACGAAAGAGACGGGTCTGAGAATCAAGAGTTTGGAACCCCTTGTGATAACTGGAGATGCAGAAGTTAACTAGAACTGACAACTATTGGCGAGGCCACGGAGAGCCACTAGGCCAGGTTGCCGTACGTCAATGTAATGGAGCCTCTCGATAAAAACAGCACAGCCTACCCTACCACACACTCAACAAGCTCAAAAAGCGCGGTCTACCCTTGTGCTGTAGACAGCGGCTCTCGTCTATCGCTTACTGCTCGCTAACAGATTTGTTGTGCAAGAATGCTATCCTTACGAAGGTTGTTTGGCCTGAAGTAAGCGATTTTCTCAGACGTTAAGCTAAGAAGTTCATTTTGTGCGAGTGATTCAGACACTTCTTAGCCACTGTGAAAAACGGCAGTTGATGTTGGAAGATTACAGTGATCATCTCTGTATGGACTTTGGGTTAGCCAGTTTTCAGCTGATGGAAATTGTGCCTTGCTTTGTTGATTTATTAAACAGTGTGCCTTAGGGAAATGCGAATGAAACATACAGGCGATACCGTCCATCCCAAGAGAGCTATTTCTGAAGTCAGATCATTCGAGTGCTGCAAATTGAAATCTGTTGATTAAACGTCCGCCATTCAGAAGATTGGTATTTGAGATGTTGATAAAGATGAGAACGATGTATTATCATACTTGTCTTCTAGCACCTTAATATATTCCCCGTCAGTATTAGTGTTGCCTGATTAATTCAACAGCTTTCGGACTGGGAGCCGCAACACGATGGGGGTTCTCCGACTGAAAGATAAGGCAGTTTGTGAAGCGCTGCTGATAGCCTGTGCAGTCTTAACCTAAAACTGCGTGCCCATCTGGGATAGGTGTGAGGTGCTTTACTAGATTCGGTTCCAGACATGCAGATTCACCGTTTATGTTAGGTAACCTGTCAAGAAGGAACCTTCCAAAAGTTAGTAGCGGCAAGAGATATAAGATCTGCAACAGCTATTGTGAGAGGCGACAGCCTTCAATATTTGGTCGACGAAGGAATCGAAGTTTCACACATTTCAATAGTGAGATCTAAGTCGACTTGTACTCATTCGGATGGGAAGACCAGATTTCCACTTTGGAGCAAAGGCCATTCCAAAGTTACCGGTCGTGGGCATTACAGAGTCTGTGCATTTTCAGAACTTTCTAGTGGGAGGTGTGTGATCGTCGAAATTTCAAGGACAGAAGCACGTGCCCTTGCCTCAAAGCTTTTCATGGCACTGCTCGTTTAAAGCCGTCGTTAGCTGCAGTAGTTGTGTAGGAATGGCAGAGGGTTGCATGTCCACCTAAGTCGATTGCAAATTGAATTATTTGCCACGGAACGGGGTACTCCTCAGTAAATGGGGGGATGGTACTGCCAGTGATGTTACCGTTAGGTTTACAGAAGCTGTAGATCAGTTGGATGTAATCTAGTCAGGACGGAGGCAAAATTCTATTTGTATAGGAAGCCTTAGGTGGTAAGTCTAGTTACAGTCGGTCCTGCGTCGAGAACTTGAGCCGCTCTATTGCAAGTAGTACAGTTCCAACACCTGACTATTTCCGAACAAGAATAACTAAAGACCTTCACCTGAAGAGAGAAATGTCGCAGGGTTTCAGAGTAAGTTTATGTGTACTATATGCAGAAACTGAACAGTAACTGGATAACCTAACAAACTAACATGATTGTGTAGTAAGTGGCTGTGTGAATATGCTTCCAGTTGGTACCTCATGTTTAGGTTGTTCTTGAAATAAGAGTCCATCCAGACACATTTTCAATGGTTTACCTTAATGTCACGTCCTGTTTTTCGGGGAATCTTCCTATGCTGCAATCTTAACGACTGCTTTATTTTCTGGGTGATAGAGAGCCCATTGAAATTCACTTCTGCTGTGTAGCTGATGGAACGACAAACCTCACGCCAAAGGCAGTGTGGTCATGGCAAAACGCAGAACAAATGGTTCATTTCGAGACACCCATGTGAGGGACTACAAGGATGGTCTTTCAAAAGTATGGGACAGACGCTTCTGACCTTAAAGTGGGCTGTGCAATGAACTTCGCCATATATTGTCCCGGTGGCGTTGAAAACGTTTTCACTGGTCCTGAAAACGGACGGAGCATGTGGACGCAATCGTCAGAAGGGTTGTGCAAATGCACGCTAAAGGAGTCAACGACAGGAAAGCCAAACCACAAACGTGGGAAAATCAAACCAAACAGGTAAGAAGACGCAGAAAAAATACGAAAGGGACAGAGAGGGAAAACGAGGAAGTATTATTCACCAGACCTGAAAACAGTAGAGCTCAGGCCTGGTCTTACCGGTCTTCATACCATTGATTTGTTCTGGTGTGTGTATCAGTAGCCACCTCCCCATCTAGGTGACTCGATTTGCGAACAAGCGGGATCTGACATCCATCCTGGATCTTCCCTGTTTCATGCATAAGTAGGTATAAATCGGGTTAGATAATACTACCGCTAGAGCTGAAGTTCCCCGCAATAATGACGAGGAATATTCTGAAACAAAAGTGTCAGTAAACGGAAGAAAGCAAAAATGTACACAGTAAAATCATCCAGGGTAGCTGCTATTCTTGCAGGCTGGATGTGGACTGCGACTAGCTACCATTATCAGATAGCGATTTTACCTACTAGTATCAGCACTCAGTCTCCAACTTGATGGCATTACCTGCCGTCTTTATGCAATGGATCATTCAGGGTGTTCAGTTTGTTACCACAATTGTTTCAGTTTTATCCTACTGCTGGTGGCCTGTGTGAACAGTGTTCGGTACGGTGATTGTCGACCTGGCTTACACCGCACGTCACCCACCCACCGCAGACTGCCTTTCAACTTGACCGGTTGCTAGCGTATTCTAGGAGTATGAGCCGACCTACGACAACTTTGTTCGCGCAGTCGTGTGTTGTGGGCTAATTCGTTCACATCCTAGTGGTGGATCGGAACAGATTGTACGCTGGCATTGTACACCTTCTTTTTCGTGGACCTCTACGATTCTACAGATGACGCAGGTTAAGGAAGAGCTCATGCGTGTTCGCTGTTGTGGTCGGTCTGCTTAGCATTACTGCAAGCTGGTGATATGCTGCTATCCAATTACGCGAAGCGACCCACAGTTTCAAGCGAGATGTCTGCCGCGAGGAAGTTAGGAGTTAGAATACCCCATTCACTGAGTAGCACTTTGAAGTTGTAAAGAATATTCTCAGCTGACCAGTGCGGTCATTCACTTCACATTGCATGTTTTGTGTGCTTTCGGAAGACCAAGCAGAAATATACCACCCGTATATTCCATGCCGATTAGCCTGGTGTCCTGAAGACCCTGTACATCAAGGTCATTGGGTCCCTTGTTTAGTAGAATATCACCCAAATGAAGTCGAACAGATAGAGATGAATTGGACACCTCTGTCGAGCTCTGTTCGAAATGATCATTATTGGAACAGTTGCCCATGAGTCCGTACACTGCGTCCAGAGTGGGTTTATAATTATCATAACAAATCTGCCTATATTTTCGGAGTCAACGCAAGAGTTCTGCACCTTGAATGCAAACTAAAGGCATCCTCCAGGCATAGAAATTACCACGACTGTTGGTTGTCTGTGTCCATGCCCCTAGCCTCGCTGTAGGGTAAAAATTTAGGCAGTGTATCTAGCCGATTTTAACTGCCTTTTTCGTGGGTAAATCAACAGGCAATGTGTGTACATACACTAGAGACCCTTACCATCAGTATTTTCGTCTTGTCTGAACATGTGTTCAGGTTTCCATCGTGGTGTTACGTCTTGTTATAATCTTGCTTATGTGGGTTATGGTCACCAGAACTGAGCGTCGTTGGGTGAAACGGACTGATCTTGATTTCACGTGAACGTTCCAGATCGCCAGTAACATAGTAAGTGGGATAGCACAATATAAATGAATCAGCCCATCCACACATAATTTGTGTAACAAAGTGCGTGTTTCACAGTGGAATCCCAAATGATTATGAACTAACTATCTGCCAATCGAATAGTGCAAACTAACCGTCGGATCGAACTTGGCATGAGTCCAGCTGATTAGAAATGCACTAGGACACGGTTGTAGTCAGTTGTATGACTGTTGATTCTTACTTTTGGTTTATCTTCCTCTCTTTTTTTATTTAAAATTCCAAGGTGCACACTAATCCCGAATCTGATAATGTATGTAGTTCAGCTGAGTTTCCTGGAGACTGGATTATGCGTGTCTTAAATATCCGTTGGTGTTTTTTTCTTAAGGCCTTTTCTAGTCAGTTTATTTCTGTTGTAGTGCGATCGACGCACTCCGCTTCCTCGTTGATAATTAATTGCCCCCAAATGGCGGACGAACGTGAGCTAGAATCCCCTCATTTACTACCATTATTACGAGAACTAGTTGACGAATTGATTGATTCCTGCATTTTGGATGGTATTTTGACGATGCATCGAGCCATAAAGTTGGGCTATTTTCACGTGATCGCCCCGGAGGCCCCCACGGAAGAGGAAAGCACAGATTGTGGTGCAGGTCCAAACAGCACTGGTCGTGACAATTCCACCAAAACCACCGGTTGTTGTCGTTGCGTTAAATGTCACTCAAAAGTTGCCGCGACACGATTTGCTCCACATTTGTCCAACTGTATGGGATTGGGTCGGAACAGTTCCAGGAGGGCCAACAAGTAAGTTGACGTCATTTTACCGTCTGAAGCCACTGTGCGTATGTGTTTGGATCCGTTGATTGTGTGATATTGAATACGACACAGTCTGAACCATCGATGTAACGAAAGGCAGGTTTGACATTCATTAGTTGGTCGTAGGACTTTACGAGCAGTTTTATGTGTCCGATATTTCTACAATACTCGACAACTCTATCCTGACAACCCCCGATTGCCTACTATATAATCGCAGTTTCGATCCAGGTGACCGCGACTACTTATGCTAAAGGTTTGGAAGCCTACAGGTGACGTTGTAGGCCACAGTTCAACGCATACTGTGGTGTAGGCGCGCGCAACTTATTTACTTCTACACCCGAACTATTTGACTCATCAACCTTGATCCATTTTACAACTGCCGGCTGACCGTCTGCTGCTAAGTTAGACTAGAAACGCACTCGTTATGGACGCTTAATCTTCAGTGGTTTAGAAAGCAGTTTTCTGCTTCTTCGTCAGAACACGTGTGTCTCCGTATGAAGGACCGAGTGTCTTATGGAGACTGGATGCTTTCGAGTTCAGATATTTTAAGTTTATTTCTAATGCTGTCTAAGACTGACGACAACAAGCAGAAATATAAACCGAAGGCATCAGGCTGGCTGTCACTCACTTATCAGTTAAAGTGGTGTCACTTGAAGGTGCGTAGTATGCGTTGCGTACGATGCCCGAAAATAACTGGGATCCGTGATCAGGTTGCAGGTATCGGTTGCATTTTTGAAAGGAATATCGTCGCTCCCACCTTGACGCTACCTGATGTATACAGTGATTTAACAGAAATATGCGGTTTCATCCGGGATACTGAAGTAACCTACACCGTTTTTTAGCGCCGTGACTTCAGATGTACGGCACATTTTAAAATCAACAGATTAAGCTGTTTACTGCTAACTGTGATATGCAATCTTATCCCACTAGATGGAAGTTTTCTTTGTTTGATAGGTAACAACTAACGGTATCAATATAGTCCGAAACAGCTGACTTGTTATTCTCATTTTGATTTACACGTACTATCACTCGATCGTGCTCAACGCACTAATGATGACGTAAACTGTATTTAGCCCACTTAGGGACGCAAATAAACGTTCAGGGCAGCCGTGTGACAATGACTATGGTTGTCGCTCGAGGTTGCACATTCGAGGACCACCTAACCTAGGTATTTTCGTCCTGTTTTGGGCGGGTGGATAGCATGTAGCTCTCATGTAATCTTTTATATCGCATTATAGTGTAAGAGTTGAACACAACTTTAGCACCAACGATGACATTGGATAAGACCAGTAAAACCTCATTATAACGTTCATAGACGGGGGTCGATGTTAGTCAGTGTAAATACTATTGCTGACCTGAAGTACACTCAAAACCTCATCAAATTTCATGCCGACCAAGCTAAAAAGTGTGCTCGTTGAGCGCGTGGGATGATTAGTTGGGGTTTATAATTTGAATTCTGTATACGAATGATTACTTCGATAAGTGTATAGTAATGTCCCTTAACAAACCCCGAGCCTGCAGCTTACGATCGTGATCGAATCGAAATAGGCGCGTCTGTCGCAGCTGGAGGATCACTTGGACCAGTCAGGCGAGGCTATATTGCAGGGGTTTGTAAGGTTAGAGCTATGTTTCTTTTCCGTCGCAGATGGCCCGCGTGTAGATGCGAGCTGAATCAGGTTGACGTTACTCATGAGACATAGTACCATGCGAAGCTGGCTTTGTATCTCTTGAGAAAAAACTGCAGATCAACATTGCTTACGACCGGGAGCGAATCGTTGCGGTCTGTTTCTAAGAAAATACAAATCAGTAGAAGTCGGGTGCTGAGTGTTATAAAACACGACGCACTTTTGGATTTGCAGTTGAAAAGAGGATTCAGCGTTAACAAAAAGAAATCGACTGGATGCAACGGTTAATATGAAACTGTAAATGGGTGGCAATTTCTAGCAATGTACACGGCATTTCAAAGCATGTAACCCTGGGTACGTGATTGTTAGGTGTTGTAGAATATGAGCAGGCGATAACACGGGAACTTATATTGAAGGAGGTGTTAGGTGATTATCAATGCAATTCAGGTGTTGAAAGCGTGTCCGTGTTAACCTTGCTTCTTTCATTTAGTTCAGCACTGGAGGGCACTGAACCAGCTCGACAATGTGCTTACTTCGCAGCTGTTTGCGGTTGCGCACGTGTTCAATGACGTCAGAGAAAAGCTTGGTTTTTAAGTAACCGAGTAGCGTGGTAACTATTCTGTTTTTACATCCTTATCTACCTGTTGCTGTGGATTTGCGAGAGAGTTATGATCATTATGTTTTCTCAGTCACACTTCAAAACAGAACCCTTTACTGAAGGATGGGTGAAGTTTCATTAGATGTACGACCCTGCTGTGTTGACCAAAAGAACCATCAATAAGAGCATCTGCAATGATACTGAGAGCTATCGCAGGTCTATTTGAGTTAATATTACAATACCTGAAGCGTTCTTAACATTCATGACAAACCCCAATAACAAAAGACGTTTTAGGTTTTCTGGTAGGAAAACTGGACGAGTGGCCGTTAATGGTTGCCTAAACAATACCCCTGGGACCGCTAGTGATTGAAGAATCGTGGGTGAGATGATGCATCAGATTATTGTGAACCTTTTTAAGTTTAAAAGGCCGACTTCTTGTTTAAAGCCAACCGATTGACTGCTGGAATCGTTGCCTCTGGGGATTGTTTTATCCGGGCTTTCGACAATCCACGGGTTCGCTATAAAACCGGAACTTGATTAGAAATAATTGTCAGTGACATCCAATAAAGTGAATCACTGACTTCCTTGTTCTAGTCGCTCAACTGTATCTCTGTTACACTGGACACATCCGCTCTAATCTGTTTAATTGCATTTCAGACGAATTGCGGAGCAACAACGTTTGGAAGATTACGAGGATGACTATGAAGACGAATTCTTACAAGTTCCTTATTTTTCCTCGTCATCTGCATTGCATCCATCCGCCTCGGACTCCGCGCTTACCAGACATGCGGACAAACGACACTCCCCATTAAAGTTAACCATTTCACTGGTATCCAACGCTGGTAAAACAGATGCTCCCGCCAAGCATATGATTCGTGCTGTGAACGGTGCTCCAATCCCCGACGCTATTCGCGGGCATTCGGATGGCAATAAATCCGCCAACCATTCTGGGCGATCCGGCCTTGCATCAAAGACACAAACGAGTACACTATTATCGAAAAGTTCTGAGGCTGGTATCGTGTTAAAGGAGGCAAAGGTCTCGTTAGTAGACCACGAACTGGCCTATTCAATGGGGAAGCGTGATTAGTTATTCGGATTACACTGATTTCTTCTGTACAGTTGGTATCAGGCTGAACTTTCCGTGTCAAAGTCGAAAACTTGAGGACCGTTCACTTGACATTAGTTATCTTTGTTGGCTGCGCCAACCTGCTTCGTGCACACACATCTTTTCTCAGCGTCACATTACCGTGTATATAGTAAATATTTGTCGACTCCACGCACTTAACTTTGTTGTTCCTGCGTTTTTTTTGGGCCGCCATCTTATTTCCATAAGTATTGAGATATCTCTACGACAAACACTGGTCGTGGGCTAGCCAGACAAGTAGATGAAATGTGATACAAGTTTGTCACAGTTTGCTAGCTCGAGTTCCATCATGCGTTTTGGCCGGGTGAATTCAAATGAGGTCAAGACCGTTTGCAATGTATCGATGTCAAACGTTACCATTTCTCGCCACAATCGTGTTTGTGAAATTGTGCATTGGTTGACTAATCAAACTACGAACACAACGGAATGCTCTTCTCTTAGTGAGGTTTCAAAAAGTAGAAACGCAGTTTTGCTCACTGAAAAGCTGTTGGTTGGAAAGGCGCTATAACTTATCCGTCACTCACGGCCGTTTGATACACGTCAAAAGGTAGATTTCTTCTTTTTAATCTGTCCATATGTTTATAAAATGGGGGTGGTTAGTGTGATTGTTGTTAGTCACAATATTGAGATACATAAGCCGTCCGCATCGATAAAATGAGTTGCTTATTCGGTTTTCCAGTTGGTTCATGAATTAAACTTTGGGCTTTTGAAAACATAGGACGGTCGTAGGTCAACTGTCACTCACGTTTGGTTGGGACCTTTACGCTTGGATTGCCTTTATTGACAACTCTTTTTGAACGGAAACAATCAGCGGCGCAGTGATCAACGCGTGAAATACTTTTACCGGCAACTAAGTTTTGGCCGTGCTTGAGTTTTTTTTGGTTCGGAACGGTTCACAGAGGTGGTACCCATTGGGTATTGACATGTCTGGGTGAGTCACCGAGCAAACGAAGTTGGAAACCCGTTTCCGAATTTGACAAATCAGTTAATCCAGTTGTTCAGCTCAATATTTTGTGGTTTTCCTTTTGAACATCAACCTGACGATATACCTATCTCCGGCGTGAAATGTAAACATTTTAACATCCCTGTATAGACCAGCGTCTTAATTTACCTGTTAGAAACACCCCGAGGTGTTGTCACTCCGGTTACCCTCTTAATGCGGTATGCACTTAGAGGAGGCCTCGCGACTGACAAATGCTTCACTGCGTTGCAGCCATGACTGTGCCTGATCAGTCTTCAGATACTAGATTCGTTCAACACCACTCCGGACGGTCATGTCCATTTCTAAATAAACTGCTCCAACATGAAACATCGCATGTGTCGAAAAGTATGCTTCCGTATGATCGAAATGTCTGTCTGTAAAAAAAGGAATGTGGTAGGCCTGTGCACCTCGACAGTTCTGTTTTTATGAGAATAGAGATTCCCAAAACGCTACTTAACAAAAGTTGGCGAATCATACGTCTTTGGTGAAATTCCTTCGTACGTTGTGAATTGAGAGGCCAGTTAATTCTAACTTCTCGATCGTGACTTTTGTTAATTGGAAAAATGAAACGTTTGGTTAACTAAATATGTAACTTATTTTCTTTACCATGATTGTGATTAAAGTTATTCGGAAAACGGAAATAGGGAAATCGTTGTATACTTGTTAGTATTTTGTGTAAATTTAAAAAAAGCGTGGTTCCGTCAGTAGCTTGTTAAGCCCACACCCATCGAACGTGTGTGCATGTACCCACAACCGAAACTTTGTTTCCCGTAACTCCGGTATCATCAAGACGGCAATAACGTATAAATTGCTAAATGCAAGCATTTCGTGCATTCCCACCATTCGATTGCGTGAAATATTCAGTTATATAGACTTAGCGCATAGCGGCAAAACAACGAAACGAACGAACTTCACATGGGTATATTATCGGGGCGGGATAAACGGTTTCAGTCCGTTGACGACGAGGTTGCTTGTGTCAATACCTTCTGTCAGCAGAGACCCGGTGCGACGCTTAATTAGCAATGCTTCGGAAAACGCCAACGTGTCGGGATTGCGTAACAGGGCCACAGATGTTGTGACAGGGTCAATCGCATGACTTGTTGAATTAAGTATTTCGCTATCGAAGACTTCGGACCTCCGTTCGAATGTTGGGATGGTGATTCGCGTTGAGCCAACATCTGCGCTAACCACATCTCCCGTCTTTCCGTCGTAAGCTTCTGTTCGTTCTGCCAGTGGATGTCATGGCAACCTCAGATAAGTTGATAGATAGAGAACGTTTTCTCGACAAACGTCGGTCAGTTGGAGTTGTAACCTACAGATAAAAAACGCAACCGGCACGGATAAGTGCCAGCAAGCGGGACTCTCAACTTGTCGATTACACGTGAATTGTATACTCCATTAAGGACTGATGAATACTACCTCTACAGACTGATGAATTGAGGTTTCACCCCCGCTCCTGTTGATCGAATTTCACAAATGTTGGTCAGAACCGCACTCACAGATATGGAACATTCCTCGGGAGTTTTCCCCGCAGGATTCTGCGGTTGTCTTCACATAACCTTCTGATTGAAAAGCGTTCGCAGTAAGTCACTTGTTGCAAAGCCGGTTGTGGGATGAAAATGAATATTTCTCGAAGCAGGTGCATGAGCGTCAGGATTGGAATTGTTTAGAACAGAGTAGCATGAATCATCTACTCCCGTTAGAAGTTTCGGGGTGAGTTGGGATCAAACCGATACGTAACATAATGAAAATGATTACTGGTGAGTAGTCGAGGATTTGATTAATTTCAAGTTGAACATCACCCACAATTGATCGCAGCTGTCGCATTCCCATAGACTATCCAGTCGGCCCCTTTCGAAAAGAAGCACTACCGAGTTTTCACTCTCATTTAGAGCTGTCAGTAGTGACATATCTTGCCACCGACGCCGACCAGGAACTCGGCCTTGCTTCGTTGAGTTCAACCGTGGTGTACACACTACGGCATTGACCTCACTTTAGCCGCAACGAATATCAGATGTGGAACGCTCAAACCAATTATCGGCTGTCAGTATATGACAGGTTCCCGATCGGTCAGGGAGACACAGTTTACTGGCTGTTAACTCAATCATAACCACGCGATTAGGATTCTAGCAGTCAAATCTCTCGATATCATTAAACTGCTAGGCGTATATTTTGTCTAATCCGATTAAAACTCGCGCATGATTCAAATATGTCGTCGACGTCCGTTCATAAAACGAGAACGCGAGTAGGTCATGTTTGCTATGTTACAAGGAGATATCAGCAATGTGGCCCAGTGAACCGTGGCTACCCCGTAACCGTTTATAATGTCTTGAACTTCGGCACGGTATATTTCCATGAAATAAGCAGATTGTGGTGGGCATCAGCGGAAAGATAGTAATACGGCCAATAAGCGCATAAGTGGTGATTCAACGGCGTGTGCGTTAACTCGGTACCGCTGAACTGTGTTTTCCGAGTTATTACGATGTCTGTGTATGCCTGCTTACGGAGGACCTGATAGATCAGGCCCTTTGGTCGATCCGTGCATTATTGTACGCATGACGCTTGTCTTTTCCTAACGACTCCATTTACTTTTCCATTCCAGCGTTAACTGATCTTTCGGACGTGGTTTACCGCACTCGAAGGTTCCATGCACTTTTCTTTTGGCGCGCTTTTGAGTGCCACCGAGTGGGCTGTAACCAACCTCGTGTTTCTTTTAGTTCTCCTGTTGGTTGCTGCCGTTGGTCCCAGACTAGATGAAGAAAATCTATTATTTCTAAACATTGTGGAAGTCGTGTTGTTTTAAACCCGCTGCGTTCGTTTTTGATAGCCTGTTGGGACTATGTTTCGTTTGTCTTCAGGAAAGCGTTTTAATTGTTAGTGGACGGGTCCGCGCATATCCTCGATCCCACTACTATATCGCATTGTCCATGCACGAGAGAATTGTGGATGTGTAACGTCATTTACGGTTTTTGCGGATCGCCACGACATTTTCTAAAACGTCACATAACTCAGAGGAATTCTTAACGAATGACAACTACGGATCTTGTGAATGGGATCAAGAAGCCGACCTAGTCGTCGAGCGGGTTTGTCCTGTGCCGGATCACTCACGGCTAGAATAAGCCTCAACGGTTTGCGTGATAGGTGTTCATTTCTTCTGGTGTACGTGCCCTTCGGCTCCATGTTCCACTCCCAATCCTTATGTAGCATTCACTGAAGCTGTGCAGCTTCCCTTAACTCAGTTTCACCTAGGTATATGTCAACTCGGTCAACTCTGAAGTCTCGTTCATCAGGTGATACTGTGCACATTTTCGTCACAACCAGTTTCATTCAATACAACACGGCTAATTTCCCTGCCGACAGAGTGCTGAAGAAATCCGATGGAAATCGACCGACGCCAATAGTGAGATGGAGAATAGAAGTCCGCTCACTACCACCGTTTCGACTTTGACGACCAGCAAGCGTTGTTCTCCACTCACCAGATCTGCAGATTGTTCTTTACTGAAGATCGATGTTTCAAATTGTTGTCTGTCACTCGTTCGCAACATGCTTGTGCTCGGAACATTGAGACTATCAAAGCTGAGACGTATGTAAGCTGGTTGTGAGACCAGTAAAGCGTCGGCATTGCAGCCAGTGTTTTCCGAGACACTGCTAATTAAACGTCACACTGATTATCTTTTACCGGAAGGTCGTCGTCGTGGGGCTGAAACCGTCTACACCGCCCCGATAATATACCCATGTGAAGTTCGTTCGTTTCGTTGTTTTGCCGCTATGCGCTAAGTCTATATAACTGAATGTTTCACGCAATCGAATGGTGGGAATGTACGAAATGCTCGCATTTAGCAAGTATACGTTATTGCCGTCTTGATGATACTGGATAATTGGGACTCAATTTTTAAACTTATCGGTTTCCCTTTTAGTCTCCCGAGCCTTTCTCTCGATGGTATTATCAAATATATTAAGTTTTGACAAATGAAGTGTGAATTCAGTATAATTTCACTAATATGTAAATAAATGAGATCACAATCCACAAGGCATGCGTTAGAATTTTGTTGTCTTCGTGGAGGAAACGTAGCAAAACGAGGTTCTGATTTACACAGTTACACCGTGCTATTGTTTACTGGCAAACTTGGATTCGTCGTTTTGTTCAAGAAATAATTAGTTGACGATTATACTATGTTCAGATAGCCTGCTTAATCTTCTGTAGAATTAACTCGTGTGCAAATTTTATAAGCATATTGCCGTCGAAATTTGTGAGATTATTTCCCATTTTAAAAAGCTTAATACTTAGGTCTGATAAATGTCAGAAGAGGAAAGTTGGCACTGCGGAACCCGAATGCCGTATTGAAAAATATTTCTGCGATGTCATTGTCCGAACTATCATCCACTTCTCGAGGACCTTTAGGTGTCCTGTAGTAGATAACTTTGTTTATGACGGTGAGTGACGGTTGCTAGGGTAAGTTAATTTATGTTCAGGATAAGCGCCTTACAAAATGCAAGTTTGGAAGGTAGAACTTCCAAAGGTAGTAATGGATGTGTGGTAAACCAAGTGCTTCCGTGCTCTGGTCTTTTGACATTAATACAAGACAAACCGCTGTTTTGCAAGGGTGACAAGGTTAAAATAACGTTTTCCACAAGCTATCTCTGTGGCGGAAGACCTCCGAGACACAGAGATCAGAACCGAACCAACTAGATTATCTACTTCTCAGAATGATTGAAACTGCGCTCTCATCGTTACTGTGAAAAGACAATTCGACAAACCAATGTCAAGGGTCAAATAACAAGGAAGGCAGCACATATTAGTTGTCTGAATCCGTTTTGAGTACAGTTTTTTGTTGTTTCCATAAAAATACGTTGTTAGTCAGTACTCTACGAGTATAGCCTTAAAGTATTATATGTACTTATACCACACAATATCGACCTTCTGTTCATTTTTCATTCCCTTCTCAACAGGTCTGTGAGTGCGTTAGATCGTCTTGCAGGTTTTCCAAAATGTTGGGTGGTATGTTAAAAACTGTCCAACTCTTGGTGATGACTGTTCCCTAGTTTGGCGCTACCTCTGCTGATACACCGTCTACTTCAGTCAATCCAACCTGTTCCAATTGCTTGAACTGTTCAACTCAGACGGCCTTGTCAAATTCATAATCGTGTTACCGTACTCACATGTGTCTCAGTAGGTCGTAAAATTAATTCACCAATACACCCAGAATGAAATTCCTGTCCCTGACACAATAGTTGAGGGAGGCGTACGTAAAAAAATAACTTTACGTAGACATTTCAAGACATTTGGTATAAATTGTATGGACTATCTCGCGCTAGGTTTGCTGATTCATACCAAAAAGTAATATCTTCTGGTTACCAGTAATGCTATTTAACTGATGTCGAGTGATTCGGTGGGGCTTCAACAAGTGTCAGAACGCAATCGACAATTCTTCTGAGTTTATAAAGCTACAGTTAACTTTTGTTTGCTGGAATTTAGCACCTTTTCTGCAGGACGATCGTTCTTTGGAGTTAACAGAGCAGCCGATGTATCTCTTTTCAAGGCGTTTGGACAATCTCAACATTACTCATGCATTAATGTCCTCAGCGTTTGCATAGCATACTTCTATCGTGCTTAATTTAAAGTAAATGTCTCAGTGATCAATCGCATCGTCATGTAAAAGCGTGACCGAAGTTCAAATCCTGGTTGTGGTAAGGATAGGCATTCCTAACGAGCTTTGACTAGTCTTTTCAAAAGAAGAGGATTGAAAAGCCTATAAGAATGCGAATGTTAACATCAACTGAGCATGATGTCCAACTCCTGTTAACTGATCATCTATTTACCAGTAACCATACAAATCGGTTGACAAAGCGTCAGCAACAATAACTTGATTATAGAGCCTGGTCTATGCAGCTTACGACTATGAAATCTTTCATCGTCGTAGTAAGCAGATTCTATAAGAGGATTCTTAATAAAATACTCCAGTTTTACAGCCGCCGAAGTTTGCTTCTATGTCTTGCCGGCCATTACAATCAGCTGGGAGGACCTGACCAATACAACCAGAAAACTATTACAACATAGAGATATCTGCGGTGACCGTAGGCTAGCCACCAATTTTTAAAGAGCGTCCAATGCTAGCTCAGAACAGGAAGCAGCTGTCCATACAAACCGATGGTGCGCTGTGTCAAGGGTTTCAGTTGGACGTTCCATAACCGCTGCAGCAACCTTTTTAACACGAGCTACAAATGTCGTTTGACTCAACGGATGCACCAGTGATCGAGGATAAGTTCGGATATCGAAAGCATGATAACGAATTGTGATTCGTATCACCATAAAATAGAACCGAAACCAAACAAACGGATGTGTTGACCTCATCATTACCTACCATGGTGACGTGCGTGCAGACTGTTATGGACGACTTCTTGTTGAATATCATATTTTGACTTTAGCCAATTCGTACTCACGATGATTGTAAGTATTTGTTACTTTACTTTCTAACTCATTTGCCGTGCAAATCTCCAGTAAATGTTTCAACTGACAGGAAATTCCACAAATCCTTAGGACGGAGAATGGATTCCAACTGAAAGAAATGGTTAGATATTATTGGATGTCGTCACTTGTGAATGGCACCTCGGCATCCATGCTTTAACCGTACAACTGTTGTGAACGAAGAACATGGATGGTACAAAGACTGTTTATTCAAAAAACCAACACATGGGTTATGCGTTTCAACATGACAACAAACAAAAACACTCATCTGCGTACGGTACTGGTCCCAGAACGTCACGGTTGCCACAGACGCCAATGCTCAGTTCCTGTATGTACCGAGAACCATTTCATGCCATGCTGCACTCCGATGTTTCTTCTGTATTTTTCCTGCGGCTACTTCAATGTCAAAATCCATGCTCTTGCCCCACTACTGAATAGTAGTGGTGTGAGTAGTATAATGCGATCGCTCATCCTCACTACACTATCTCTCCCCCCAAAGACTGTCCCAGCCGCAGCAAAAGCTGTTCATGCTCTTTTCGTTTTCTTGACTACCTGTATACCGACATCGGTGATGTTGATAAACTTAGTGTGTATTCTCTTATGATCGGCATATCATATCAATAAAAAACTGGCCTCCGTGAACTCGATGCTGACTCTTTTCATTCCTAATCAAGTACACTGAGCCCATTCACTACTACGTACAGTTCAATCCATTTTGCCAGGAACTTCTTAAATCCGGGTCCTGTTGCGCCCACACTCCGCCGGTCTCTGTACTTAACTTTCGAACCAATTTCAAACATTGCACTCCGACCCGATAACCTTGCAGTTGACTGCTCCTTGGAAAATTCTTGTGCGTTCGTCAAGTTTTGGTTGGCCACTCTCCGCGCTTCTGCTAATTCACGCGTGCTCATCCGTCGGTCTCCCATAAACCAATCTCCTTGATCGACTGGCAGGCGTGGCACGCGCCCGTACATTAGCTCGAACGGCGACTTCTTCGTTGTCCCTTGAGGCGAACAGCGGTGGGCCAACAGAATGAACGGTAGTGCTTCCTCCCAGTTCCCTCCTTTCGCCGCCAACCACTCCTTGATTGTGCGATTGTTTCTTTCCGTCAATCCATTTGATTGCGGACAGTATGGCGATGTGCGGATTTTCTTCATTCCCAAGCGTTCCAAACAGTTCCGAAACTCTTCACTTTCGAAGCAGGGACCTTGATCAGTCAATATGCTTCGCGGTATTCCATGGTCTGCAACGATGTGTTCCATCACCGCCCTGCATACAGTGCTTGCACGCTGATCGGGTATAGCGGCTGCTTCGATCCATCTTGTGAAATGTTCAGTCATGACTATGATTTCCGGAAGTGGTTATTGGGAAGGGGCCCATCACATCCACCGACCATATTCCCCAATTTCACTGACCGGAATTGGTTGTGTGGGATACTGACTGGGGTAGTTAGTGCTCTTCAGTAGCTGACATTGCTGGCACGCCCGCACATAATTGTTGACATCATCCTTCATTCCAGGCCAGTATGCCCTTTGCTTCAGCATTTCGTAAGTTCGATGACATCCCGTATGAGCCAGCTGATGACATTCCTTCACAATTGTCCCTCTCAACTCCGTCGGTATAACAGGCACGCTTATTCCCTCCCGCAGTTGACGCATTAAAATTCCGGCACTATTCAACCGCAACTCTGACCAGTGCATTCTGAAAGCTTTTACCTCCGGATTCCTCTCGTCTTCTGGCAGTTGTTCTCCCAACAGAAGGTGGTCAATCACTGTGCGGATTGTCCGTATCCATCCTCTGTGCTGCTTGTAACTTTCCGGGATCGCTCTCCAGTTCGATACTATTAACTCCGATCATGTCCTTGTGAACTTCATCCATATGTTGCGTTCGGGACAGCAAATCTGGAACATAGTTCTCTTTTCATGGCGAACTGTGAAGTCGTACTCCTGTAGTCGCAACGCCCAACGAGCTAGCTTTCCTCGGGGGTCCTTCGCCGATTTAATCCACTCCAACGGTTTGTGGTCGGTCTCCACCTGGAAACGTCGGCCGAGCAAGTACGGCCTCCATTTTTCCAAGGCCCATACGATCGCTAAACACTCCTTCTCTGTCGTTGAGTAGTTTCGTTCAGCAGGAGTTAATACCCGACTGGCATATTCCACCACACCGCCTTCCTGCTTCAGTACAGCTCCGATTCCTACATCGCTCGCATCCGTTGCGACAACGAAGCTCTGTCCGGCCATTGGCAATTTCAGGGTCAGCTGTCCCTTCTTCATCAGTTGTTGGATCTCAATAAACGCTTGATTGGCTTCTTCTGTCCAGTGAAATTGACAATTCTTCAGGATTTCGTATAATGGACTGGCGAGTTCATTGAAGTTTTTAATGAAACGGCTGTAGAACCCGACGCGACCGAGAAACTGTCGCAACGTCCTCTTCGATGTTGGCACCGGAATAGCCTCGATCGCCAGCAGTTTCTCGGGCAAAGGTTGAACCTCACCCTGCCCGACCTTGTGACCGAGCAGTACTACCGTTCGTTTCGCCAGTTGCGACTTTGGACTGTTGATCCGTAGGCCGGCTTGTTCAATCTTCTGCAACACAGCTGAAACGTGTGCTATATGACTATATCGTCTCCATAGACAACAGTATTGTTCAATCCGTCTAGCACCTTCAGCATCAGTCGTCTGAACGTGAACGGGGCCCTGACAGTCCGAACGGCATACGTTTGAAGCGGTATTGCTTTTCTCCCACTGTGAACGCCGTTTTATCTCGGTCCGATTGCTTGATTGGAACCTGCCAATATCCAGACCGCAGGTCTAACACTGTAAATATCCTGGCGTTCTGTAGCTTATCGAAAATCTCTGCCACCGCTGGGACTGCTACGACTTTATTGACCGTAATCTCATTGAGCCGTCTGAAGTCGACACAAAATCGAAATTTACCATTGGGCTTCCTAACCAACAAGACGGGGGAATTGAACGGGCTATCAGCTTCCTCAATGATTTCCTCCTTCAGCATGTCCTTCACTTGTCGTTCAATTTCCGGCTGTAGGTGTACCGGAGTTCTTCTGGGGCCGAATGGTCGAAATCGGTCTGGCTTGATGGATATTTCGTGTTCAATCCAGTCACAATAGCCATATGGATCCTGATCCGTAGTGAACAGTTTTCGGAACTTGCGTATCACTTCATTCAACGACCGGTTGTCACAGGTTGGTATTGCTCTGTTCGCTTCGAGTTGTCCAAGTTGGGGTCTGCGTTTTCTCACCAATGGAACCACACCATACTTCGTTACGAGTTTATCATGCTTCAAATCAATCATGGCCTCAGCGCGGTCAAGAAAATCCGCTCCCAATATGGTCTGACGTGCGTCGGGGGAAACGACGAAAGGTTGTTTGACTACGTGACCATCGATTCGGACATCATATTCTGCCAGGCCATTAACTTTGAGAGTAAACCCACCGACTGTTCGAACGACCATCACACACGGCTGAACAATCTTTCCTGGCCTCGGCCCAATCAATGAAATCGCGGCCCCAGTGTCAATCAAACAACACCACTCTAACCAGTCCAAGGTATTCTTATTGTTTACGCGGGAAGTTCGGATTCAAGTAGGATTTCCAGGGCTTCTCGAGCTCCATTGTTCCGAGTGTCTCAAATAACTGTTGTCTGTATACCGCCAACCGGAGGTCTAGTAAATACAAGTATCATGCAAGTCAGACAAGATACGAGGTGTAGCCAACTTACCCTCAACACTGTTGTGGCTTTCGAAGCTAATGAACATGGCAGACAGGGTGGAATCGTCTACATGAAATTGCACACCACTCCCAGCTGTTATTCTATAAAATTTTAACCCAGCACCTCGTGAAAGAACACCAAGCTCATGTCTTACTTCGGCTAGAGCCCGTTGATAGTGTATAGTTTTCTACAACCTAAAGTTGAACTCCTGTTTACGTTCTTGTTCCGTACCACGCCACTACCCTCACATTAGCTAGGGACACTGCGAAATCTAGACGCTCAGTCACACTCAGCTACAAACGATGGCTATGTTACCTGATCACCTGGAGGAGAGGACGCGGCCGTCCCGTTAACTCGCAAGCGGAAGTGGCTGAGAATTTTAAGGTGGTAATTTGGTCGTGTCTAATGTTAGGTCACTAATGCAGTTAACAACACGATTGTCTTATGAGGGTTTAAAGCTCGACCGTGACGAGTCCTATAAAGAATGAGGATTGAGCTTTGCGGCTTTTCGAATGCGGTTGGTTGGAATTTCACCTGATTACAAAGCCTGTGAACAATTATGAATAGTGATAAAACTATATCAAATACACCTCTATTACTTATCAGCAATTCTTGCTCCTGTTGGCGTGCAGCGAAGTGCGCATCAGCATCAGAACAATACTACAGAAATATGGATTTCAGTTCAAGTTAAAGCAGTTATGATATCCATAATCATCGAATTTATTTATCGTTCTGCAACGTCGCGAGCCCCTTTGAATTAGAAATTACTCTAACACACTAGGCAGTCTCGTAAGCCAAGAAAGCGGACGGCGTGAGGATTGGTTACTCGGAAAACAAACACATACGGTATGCGCTTCAACATGAAAAGCAGACACTCAGTTGCATATAACATTGATCCC
>LOND01003942.1:1376-13966 GCA_014220965.1 Paragonimus kellicotti
CAGAAGTCGCATCATCCAACACGACCATCCGAACGAGATTAGCTGATTCGTAGGGTTGTGGATAAACCAGACATAATACTATACCAGTTTAAGATATATCGAAATTATTCTCGCGAGTTTCAGTGTCAGTTTAAGATTTCCTAGGTAACCGAGTCCAAGCGAACTGATTTTGTTTACTCTGTGTATCCGCCAGGACAGCGTCTTCTCATCCTGTAACAGCTTAGCCATGTGCATAATAGTCGTGCGATCCTGCTGGCCATTTAAATCCGGTTAACTTAATTGGGACATCTTAAATTAACATCGGGACTCGCGAAAGTACCATCGAGAAATCCTAAATGGAAAAAGGTATAGTCTAAACGACCTGTCAAATAAGAAAACTGTCAGAACGGGAATCATTTTCTAATAAGTAACTTTAACTGTGAACACAATGCTTCTTCCTAAAGCAAACTCCAAACTCGTACTGGCCACCTAATCGCCGGGCCACCCATTAAAACCATGCGAACTCCGTGGACGACTTACGGTTTTCAACTGAAAGTCTATTAAACTCCACAGCAGTTGCCGTTGAAATAGTGGCTCATCATCACTTCTGTTGAACCGACAAAATTCTGTCCTTCCATTTAACAGTCGTTACAGAGAGCAGCATACTATTTTCAACTAAGCGCAACCTAGAAGTCAGCTCTGGATGATGCGTTAGTGTGTATAGTCAAGAATGTGCAGTTCTAAGTTCTTGGATTATCATCAAAATCATCCTTAATTGGCGACATAATGAAGTTTGATACTGACTGAACCAGTAGACCTACTTTACCGTACTTGCTGGTCTCTTAAACTGACAAAAAATCCCACTTTACTGAACAGTAATGAAGATATTGCGTAACACATTCACCGATTTTTGTGAATACACGTTATATAGACGTCCTTAGTGTGGGTTCACCGATTGGACTTACCATGACAATTACTGTGTCATCTCTCCAGTCGATCGGCTAACCTGAACATTACTGACAAACGAATGTGGCTGTACGTTTGTATGCAGCAACTTAGTCGTGCCTGATGCGAAGATAATCGTGCAGTGGTCAAAATGGTTGTCTTGTGAGAACATGGTCGGAGTTCCAATCTTAGTCGTGGCAAAGTAATGCACAACTGGCCAGCTCTAACAATAGCGAAACTTCAAAGGGGCTGACTCGAAAAGCTACGGAAATGTGACAGCTGCGATTGACGTTTAGCGTTCATGCTAAATCTGTCAAAAGTTGAGAGGACCGAATAACTAATTTATACTTGTTATCTGTTTATCATTTAACTGGTCAACTGTAAGTTCACTTTCTCAAGTCATATGATATCAATATGGACAGCGATTTGACTGACACAGCATATGGTTTATTTCACCTAAATATTGACATGCTTTTACCCAGCCATTCAGTTAGGTAGCAAGCTAGTGCTCTTCAAACCGTGTTGTATAACAAGTGCCGTAAATATAAGCGGTATTATGTAAAGAATACTGGCAACTAAACCAGTGTTTTTCGCATAACAACAACTGTGACCTATATGGTAGGACAGTTTATAGTAAATGGTGCAGCTAGCGGAAAATGAACTAACTCAACATCCTTGTTAATTGTAGTGCAGAGGAGACCTGGAGTTAAGCCCCTTCTACAGGTTAGAATGTTACCAATTCTACTTCCACACCACTATACAAGAAAGTTAGATCCCGGTCGTGGATATGGAAGTTGATTGTCGAAGAAACTGTTTGTTCTGGTTTATGCAAGTTTGATCCTGGCTGAAATCTGTCATTCATCATAGCAGCAACTCCCTGATTAACATCAATAAAACACAATGTGACAATGTTCAGACTTTTCGTAGATGATATCAGATCAAAACTGTCATATAAAGTATACACAACTGACTTTAGCGAAGAGGCTTTAAACAATCAACTAGCCGTTCGATTAGCTCATGATATCCAGAATAGTTCACTGTTAAAATGGACCGCATAGAAATATCCGGTTTATGGATTCTAGGTAAATCACGACTGTGAGACCTTGGTACCTACAACCGCAATTCTCGGTTTGTTAGATTCTGTGAGAATTTCTTCCACCTTGTTTACGTACACTTGCCAATCCATTACAACAACGCAAGTCCCTGTATCATTTTTCCTTAGTTATTAGTAAGCTGTCAGATGTGCGTTACCTGGACAGCGCTTTTGTTGTGTTGGAGAACGTTGGAAATCGTGTGATAAATTAGCAATATTACAATTAAAGACGTGTAGGTATCAAAACTTCACAGCTATATTATTCACCTAAGACCCCAAAACCGAGTATTTTTATGCGGTCGTCATCATCATCACAGCAGCCTTGAACATGACCGGAAGATATTATGGCTCGGGTCACTGTTCACAGCAATGACGTGGAATATTCTGGAAGAAGCTAACAACCATTGCTTTTATTTTTCAGTCTTTTTGAGCAGACAGTCATTTAAGTCAGTACATTCTGCTGTGAGGTACAGTCCATTGGTTAATCAAGCTTATTGAAGGCGTAACGTGTTTGCTATGGGCATTAGACCAAACAGAAAACATCGTAGGACATCATCTACGTCAGCGCATTTAACAACAAGAGAGCTTTATCATTTGCCCTCTAGTGTCCTGTGAAACCGATGCGGGGTGTCAAGACTGTCAGTTTCCAAACTTCTTCGTCACAGGCCAGTTGATTGCTACTTCCATTTTAATCCAGTTCGTGCGAACAAACTACGATGTGGCAAATAAAGACTTTGGTATTTGCATAGCTCGACCCGAATCAAGATGTTTGCCTAGTGGAGTTAAGGCATTTCCGTTCATAGTAGATTCACCTGTCGGACAACTTAGTGTGAATTCTCACAAGCACGCGAATGACTATATGTATTGAATTGCTGAATATTCCGGTCTTTACTGACAAGTTGCTTGAGCTCACGATCAATCATAACGTTCCCTCACCACGCCTATGATCAGCAAACTAGATTATTCTTCGGAGGTATTTCTAGTTGACCCAAAATTCAGATGAACGTCTGACATCTCCAAATCGTCATTGCTAAGCAAAAGCTCTTGAACACAGATCTCAAAAACTGTTAAGCTGACACTAAGAGTCAAGTGGCATCTGTTGGACAGTTTGGCTTATACTACTCGCCCCATTAATTGTCTTACATTTAAACAAAGGCGAATTCAACGCAGCTGAACACGGCCTAACGTCTTAAATCGTTGACTTTCTAAATCACGAGGCACCTGGAACGGTTATATTATAATTTCTCCCAAACCATGAGGATGATCAAGAATGATGGTAATCATTACGCGGAATATTTGCAGGTTTTATCACATGCTTCCATATTTCGACACTCTTCTATACTAGTAGTAATCAGTTAAAACTCATAATGAAGGTAAATTTCGCCTCCACTTCTTCAAGCGATTCTGTAAACCTACTAAGTCCGACACCATCGAAGTCGGAAATTAACTACTGTGTGGAACACATCTGATAGGATAGATGTGCTGACTGAAAATGAAAATGTGACCACGTTCAGCCAAGAATTCAAATTGAGAGTTCCCCTCTGCTCATTATGTTTTTCGACTGATGTACAGGTACACCTTTTGACTGTCACATCAGTTTCTTTTGTAGGTTGCATTTCGTGCGCTGGGATATGATACTGAAGTAAACGAATTCAAAGAGCTACGTCATCAGACCAAAGACGTTGGGGGTCGTGTGGATTTTGGTGAATTTTTGAATCTGATCACAGACCGAATGTTGTCCATGGACAATGACATGGATATTGGGAAATCGTTTGAACTGATGGACAACGGAAACAAAGGCTATATCGATTTGGAAGATTTACGCATAACGGCCCAAAAGTTGGAACTGCCTGAATTGTACGATGACGATTTTGCCGCCATGCTTTTGGGTGCGCAAATCAGTGACCCAGCAGAGGAACTCCAGAAATCCTACGAAGAACGCCAAAAGCAGGCCCGAATTCGTAAAGGTCTATCGTATGGAGTAGACACGACCACAGCAGAAGCGATGGCGGCTGCGGCAGTTTCTGGTGGTGCTATGATGGTTCCTGGAATGTCAGGTTTTCAGCGCGCTCGTCGCCTCTCCTCCAGCGGCCAGCCCAGTCCGGAAACGTTGACCGTCGACTTGAAACAATTCAGTCACCTAATGAAAATGACCAGACCTCCGGTGGAAGATATCAAACTGCTCTGAAAGAAAGCCAAATTTCTGTCAAACCTAATACCAGAATGCCTGATTTGCTTCGTGAAACAGCTAGAGTGTGCGATAATCGACAAACACCAGGTTGCACAGTGTTATAATGGGAACTGAAACTCCCATTCGTTTAGTCCAGGATGGTATCATTAGGCCACAAACATTCGATTACAGTGAACCTTACCGTAATATTCTAGTTCTACAGTACTGAAAATCGTTGGTATAATGTGTGGTAGAAACAACCATCCGATACCCATACCGTTCATTATTTGCTTACACAAAGGAGTGTTTGGGTAATGGACTACTGAGGTGAACTCTGATGTAGCTTTGCAATTCAGCTGACATCGCATACCGCGTAAGAGTATGTGGTCCCTGTTGCCGGTTCAAAGCCTGGATTTTTCACAAGTGGACTGCTTCACGGTAAACTAAATTGCCGTGTCACTTATGAACTCATGCAGGTTTAATGAAGATAGCTGCTCATACATCAGACGGATAGGAAGGCGTACGTTGAATCTATGGTTAACTTATTGTCAGTAGATGGACGGCATCGGTAGCACAGACCAGTACAAAGATTCTAGTTAACAGTTATCTTCATCAGCTGAAGTACTTTTTATTCACTTATACGAAACAATCTTTGTGATACATGATGATTATCTTCATGAGATTGAAGATCTAGAGAGAAAACAAGAATCCTAATTTGCAACATGATGCCAGGTGAATCAAGTCAATAGTCCAGTCAGTTCTATTAGTGAATCCCAGACAAGATAAAAGATGTGATAAAACTAGTTTACGATAAAGTCTTCCAGAGCTGACGTGTTTACGTGACTTGTTTCAAAACGGGTTGAGAGACAAGACCCAAAGTCCACAAACGGTTATTCAAATGAGACATAATTAATGAGGCGCGCATTTGCCTCAGAGAGCGGTAACCGTCTGTTCATCACAGACCGGATGCCACGTCAATGAGTAGACGGCAGGCAACAACACTTCATGACAATGTTTGCCCAGCTGTTTAACCTATCAATCTCTTGAAATCCTAGATACAACCCTATCGTTTCCTTTTAAGTATCTAACTGCGATGTCATTGCCACCCAATTCACATAAACCGCGTGAACAGTAGATCACAAGTGACTAAATAGACAAACCGTTTGATATTACTTGGTTAGTAGCACCCGTTTCGGAGTAGCCTGTTACAGTGACCGAAATCAAAGAACACTTGAGCTTAACTATTACCACAAGTAGCTTGCGCCGCACCACTTGTGGTTCCACTCACAAACCACGCATCCAGTGTAAACTCGAAGGAATAAGACTAGAAAGCGTGTGAGTGGGGCCGTTGTGTCCAGCCGGCAAGTGTTGGCTTGATACTATTTACACAGTGTATTACCATCACATTGGATAACGTTTGGAAGGAATCAAAAGCTTGAAGAACCTCCTCATTGGTTCCCTAGTGGGTAGCCCTTCACTTTGCAAAACGCTGACCAATGACACATTAATGAAAGTGATAGTAAACACCCAATGTGTATTTTATTTGAACAACACACAATTTGTTTAGTCATTCGTGAAATAAACTGATGTGACCATTGTCACGCGAACGTCCCTGAGTATTAGGTCGCAAGCTGGATCAGACCGGATGCAGGACATCACGTGATTGGGGCTCAGTCTGCTAGATAATTGACATATTCTGAGCAGAGTCGGTTGTACATATAGGTGATGCCAAATACTGGTGGCGAATTTGGCCCGTGGGTTGCCGGTCCCTCACACACTTCTATGGATCAGATGGAGACAAGGTGTTGATCGAAAATCACTGTTTGCGCAACGACCGTATACCAACCGAACCTTTAGACTCCCTATTCAGCAACAACCTTAAGAAGTTCGTTTACTATAATGCTGATAGTAAGACTGAACCCAAAAGATAGTCACTAGGCCCGGTCAACGCTAGCGTATTGTTATTTTACCACCACTTTACAGTGCTGCAGAATATGTTTGTAGTACGACTACACACCTCCTGAAGGGAGCCAAGCAACAACACCCAATTTTGGTTGATGAAAATCAAACACAAGCGCACTTACCGCAAGTTCTTTCGAGGTCAACTATTGGGGAAGTGTTCTAGATCATCTGAAAGGTTAAAATCAGTCATCACCGGATTTCAATGAATGCAGAATTCATCACAGTCACACTATACAAAGCTAACGTGTGCTCCTACAAAGAATGTGTCGAATCCTCGTAGCATTTGTGGCCACAGATTTATCACGAATGTACTAACCGTATATAAAAGTAACACTAACAGCAAGATTTAACGTCCAACGCCTCATTCGTTATAATCTACTTTCAACTCAAGGTATCACATTTTAACACCCAAACGATCACGGATTTTCACTAAGTAAAATAACCACAAGCGACCATTTTGGATGCATTCATATAAGTGGCGTAAGTAAAAGGTTAATGCAGACGGTTACAGTAAATTGAACTACATATGAGAAGTTGAAGTAGCTTCTTGAACTCGTACCTACCTACCAACTTGCCAAAAAATTAGGCAAACGTACTCACGCCCTTTGAGACATTTAGTAACAAGTAAAAAGCTATTCATCCCAATATTAAAATTCTAGGAATGAAAGGATTTTGTGGTTGATATAACGACGGCTGTACACACAGAAGTCCTTTATCTAGCCCCTCTGGTAAAGGGGCAATGCACTCGAATTTCACCCTTGTCACTTTTGCGTACATTTGCCATGGTCGTGAGTTAAACGCGGACGCGTCTTCCAGAGGCAACCGTGTTGACCGTTGTGCTACTGCTCCCACGTTATGGACGGCTGTTCTCACAACAGGCCGACAGGAAGTGTTGTTTAAATGTGAAAGTTATGACTATGTGGACGGTGTTCAATCTATGTCAGAAATTAGTTTTGAACGACTCCATCTGATACCAATGAACGAGCGTCTGTGAGCTGCAACTCTTGTTGATACAAGAATTCTTAAAGGGGAATATACGATCACAATGGTTGGCCACAGCTTGGAATTGCAATACACAGTTGAGCACTAATAACAACTGTTTGTGGCTGATCGTTTAGATATGATAAGTTGGTTGTTCCTAGTGTTAGATCAACGGAGTAGGAGACAAACGAGAGTGTGTTTGAACCTCGATTACTAACTGTTTAAAACGCTCTTTCTGAAAGGTAAATGAAACATGGGTCCAACAGGTATTGAACTAAAAGGATGCGATTGAGTTTTGAAACAAGCCGTATAGTTTCTAACAATGTTTGGAAATATGAGAAGCAGTTAGAGCCATCCTAGTCTGGGACGAACGGTAGTAACCAAAGGAGAAAAAGAAAGAGCCCGTGGTGGATCACGTCCGCTCGGCTGCAATTAAAAACGTGCCAGGCAAAAAGTGCTCAGAATTTTCGAGCCCGTTAAACAGTAATCAAAGAAAACAATAGTGTAGCGAACAAGCTCGTTTTCGGTTATTCATCATCAGGCTAATTACATAACATTTATATGGAACAGGGTTGTCAGGGCGAAACGAACAAAACAAGTAACAAGTTCAAGTGAGGTCGGACACGTCATTGGCAGACACACTGTCTCATTCATTGAAGAAGTGGCTATTCCGTCAGCCTACGTCTGTAAAAGTGCATCAGACTTGAGCTAGAGTAATGCAGTATGGATTTGTACACCGAACATTACGGTCTATCTTTAAACTAAAACTGTCCTTTGAATTTGACTAAATATTGGCGTGAAGTGGTTGTTTATCGTGCTGTTATTTAATAAGCGCATTCATTTTCACTTCAAAAAATTGTGATGTCAGAGTTAAAAACAGACTGGGAGGCCGTGAAAAACATGCACGTAGCAAAGTCGGTTACATCTGGCCTGCTGAATGCGAGTTTGTCAGATGAAATGAACTCTTAGTTGTTTATCTGCGGATCAGTCAATCACTCCCTTGAAGTACTGTGTAAGATGTACTGAGGATGTACAAAGTTAAGTCACACTGAGTACAATATAGTTGGCCTTGCAATAAACAACATAGAAAACACGAGGGATGTAGTTAAACAGCACAAGGCTTACGAACATGAAAATTCCAGATGGAGTGCCTGACAGTCGGTGGGGCTTCTACCAGGAACATCCCAGAAAACTAACATCGAACGTCATTGACGTAACCCCTATCATCGACGCCGTGTATTAATTACCCAGACGTTAACGTATGCTGAGGCCTCATCCAGTGAAAAACCTACGGAGTGGCAGATACAACGCTTGTATTTACAAAACATGCTTTAGATACAGAGGTCCACTCAACAAGTTTAATACACTTTTCGGCAAGTTAAACCCGTTCATTACGAAAATAATTACCAGCATTGCTGCTTATGGAGCGTTCCTACCACACACGCGTTACGATACGGGTGATTCTGAAAGGACTGCACGAACACACACGTTGTGCTCACTTACACCCAACGGGGTTATAGCTCAGCCGACACTACCGAGTACTGACACCCTCACATGACAACTGACAAGGAGTGCAAACTTTTGACTAACCCTGGAGTGTTATCATCAATAATGAGGGCAATGCACCTTTCATTACCGCTGGAATCGTATCCTACTTTGAGAAAGCGAAATATAAACCAAAGCGACTCTGTTGGGCCGTCTAAAACCACCTAAGCAATCGGTACAATGCTGCGGCTGTGGATGAGCTCTATCGAGCTGAAAACAGCGGTTTCGGGTCATCGGCAATAGGCTAAAGTTAACCAGATGAGACAGGGGATAACTGTGAGCAATGTTGTGCATTATGCACTTGTCATATATGAGCTCATTATGATTAAATTACTGCTGAATTGTTCTAGTCCACTACTTATCATACACCTTTAAGCAACAGAGGCAATCAGTGTATTCATTAATCATTTTGGACGAGATGTTTTTAAATCTGATAGAGTACACCGCTCACCAAGAAGAAACATTTCTATGGAAGAGGAAACAACCTTACCGAAAATAAATAGGAACTTTCGGAGAAGTGAAATGGGTCCAGCCCTTTTTCACTGCAAGAGTAAACAACACGGCAGTTTTGTCGGACCAAACGCTGCTTGTATACGTTGACTGTAGGGGAAATCAATACTTTATAGAACCAACCGTGATCAAACTTTGTACACTGCTGTGGAAAATTAGGGTTTGACCTATGCCGAACACAAGAACGCAGTCTAAGACCCGGAAAAATTAATACGATGCAAAACAGATAAGTTCCCTGAACCGAGCAAACAGAATAACTGACCGACCGGATCTGGTGCGGAACCCATCCACAGGCCTGAGTTGGTGGAAAGCTTGCTGAGTCCACGTAGCAGGTACCCCTGATTGATGATCCGTTAAGGGCTGCAGTGCAGTGGACTTCACCAATGATGGACAATCGATCACCAGTCGCACTTCGAGCAAGTTGGGTTGTCGGGCATATTGTAGGTTTGCCAATCAGGTGCCACGTGCGATCAGAGATTAATGTAATGTCGGATGCTGTATCGAGCTGTAGTCTGACCGACTTGCCGTTGATGGAGACGGATACGTACTTCCTGCGCGTTAAGTGGTCGTCGTTTCTTGCTGCGAGAACGACCTGCGCTCTTGAGAAGCGGGGCTTGTGTGGCTTGCGGGAGTTCTGATTGAGCAGGTGCTGGCGCTTCTTAAAACGGCAATGGTCCTTCTTTGTGGCCCCGCCGGGAGCAGTGGGTGCGTTTCGACGTTGATGCAACCTTGACTGGGACATTTGAAGACACTGTGTGAACGTTTGAGTGACTGCTCTGTTCGATCATAGCGGTGTCATGCTTCAGATTCACCAGGCGCTGGCATTCGGCAGTGATATCTTGCAGGGTGATTTCGGGACATTGTTCTATCTTCGCCAAAATCCGTGTTCTGATATCTGCTTCTTTTGGTGACTGGAGTCCACAAGCGAAAACCAGACATTTGAATTGATCTTCAGTCATTGTTCGAAGCTTGAACCGTTCGCACTCCCGATTGACTGTTCCAGCGTACGTCACCCAGTCATCATCTGCTGACTTCACGAGCTTCAGACACTGGTAGCGTATGTTAAACAGAGATGACTGGTCGCCAAAGATTTGGTTTCGTCAAAGCTGAAATCCCTTGGTTCTTCGGCAAGATAAAGTTGATGTACCGTTCGTGTTCTGAGGTACCCAGTTTACGGAGCAGCAACCTCACCTTCCGAGCATCGTCAGCATCTGACAGTTCCACCTTGAAAACATCCTCATACTTTTTGAACCAAGACTCGAACGTGGTGCCAGTTACAGGATCAAAATGAAACTCACTGATTGAGTTGATTAGAGATTCTGCTGCAGGTTTGAAGGATTCGTTGGATCCCGCTGTCGGTTGCTGGAAACTCAGCTTCTGCGTCAGTGTTTCAATCAGTTTTAACTGCGCTTGCTCGAATTGTTTCTGCTGCTGTTGAAGGAGGGTTTGCATCTGCTCGAACGTTATTGACATCGTGAGTTCTTCCGTCGCCAAATGTTGTAAACCCTCGAAAGGATGAGCTGGTTCGTCCCCGATAAGAATCCAGGGTGAGCGATCCAACGGTAGCCTGAACATTCCACTGGTACAACGAAATTGTAGTGCCATCCATGTATGAGATGACATCTGACCAAATGAAAAAGATGGGTTGGTATTTCGTGACATCGCCAGTGACTGCAGTCAGATGACCTACTAAGATCTACACTTCTGCCAGAACAACAAGGTACTTCAGGGTGATAATGCCCAGATAAACCGGTGCATCTTCGTACGGGTGTTTAAATGGTTTCTCAATATTGACTGCTTACCTCAATATACCCAAGCACTTGATGTCAATCCCAGACAGTGTTTGGATCAGCTTGACTGAATCAGCTCATCAACAGCATGCAAATAAGATTCGATGCAGCGTTTTTTTTAACAAAGGTTGACATCATTCCGACTTTATCTGTGCACCAGTAGTGCTGTTTGACATCTGAAAATGATCAAGCTCTAAAACAACTGCGAGAAATGAAAGACCTGGTTTTCCTTCAGCCAGACAAAGGTTCTGGTACAGTTATCACGAACAAGACTGATTATGAGTCCAAAATGAAAGGTATCCTTGCGGACATACGAAAATTTCATGCAGACAGTAGAGCTGACAACAGTATTTTGATAGAAAAACAAATCTCAAGAAAGCTCCAAATCTTACTACTACATGGGTACATCTCGGAATTGCAATACAGACAAATGAAGCCAACCGGAACCCGCACACCACAGTTAAGAGATGCTCCAAAAGCACAAATGTGGTGTCACATCCTGTGCATGAACAACTCATCGTACCACAAACTTGCGAGATGGTTTGTAGACATTCTCATTAGTTAGTGCCCTATTGTGTGAAAGATTCTTTCGAACTGGCACACACTTTCGAGATCCTATCGGTGAGTTCAAATAAAATACATTCCAGTTGATTACCTTAAAGAACTCATACTTTTGTGAACAGAGAATATCCGTTTTGATTTTGAAGGATCATCTTATAAACAAGTTGATGGTGTAGCAATGGGTAGTCCATTGGGCCCAACATTTGCGGATATATTTCTTAGAAATGACTGAATTACAACCATCTGATGCTATAAATGGTGTCAGCCTATATAAGCGATATGTAGATATCTTGATTTTCACCATTAATGTTCATTCTTGTTTCCAACCTTTTTAAGCCCCTTCATCCTAATCTTTCTGTTTCTTATGAAGAAGAAACAAACAACAGTTTATCTTTTCTAGACATTTCACTCACTAGACAGCAGGATGGTTCACTACAACGCTCAGTGCACCGCAAGGCCACTTGGAGCGGTCAGTATTTGCAGTTTTCTTCTTTTGCGCCAATTACTTACAAACGAGGTCTGGTGCGAACCCTGTTTCACAGAATCTGACAAATCTGCAATGACTGCTTGCGAGGACAGGAGGGATTTCAGATGTTGCTCACAATCGGACAGACAGAGCGTACTGGCCACGAATGGACAGACAAATCGAGAAGCACTGTTAAAAGTGTACATCGTGTTGTTTGGCTACAAAAAAACCCGTGAAATGTGAACTGCATAGCCGTTGGACGCGTAGCATCTTCAAACGAACCGCGGGCAAAGGCTCCACATGAATTGTGCCGGACAGTTCAATGGACAAACTTATCTGGTTATCGTCGACGCCCACACCAAGGGGCCGGAAGTTCACATCTTACGATAGCCGGATACGACAGCACTATACAGAAGCTATGGGAACTATTCAGCTGTTTCGGACTGCCAGGGATGTTAGTCACAGATAACGGATCTCAGTTCACTTCTTCCGTCTTTGAAAACCACTGCCAACGGCTAGGCAGCCAACACATCCGATCTCCAGTTTACAATCCCCAGTCGAACGGACAAGCTAAAAGGTTTGTCGACA
>LOND01003942.1:20451-36364 GCA_014220965.1 Paragonimus kellicotti
AGTAGAGAAAGACAATTCATATTTCAAGTACTAGTTGAAAACGGCTATCCCGAACAGTTTATTCACAAGCATATGTCAAATAGCACAAAGCTGAACAATCAACACACTGTAGAGAAAAAGTCTGTTTATATTTCATTACCTTTTAAGGGTGATAATGCTTCAGAAAATATAAGCAACAAACTTAGCATAGCCCTGAGAAAGACATTATTTTTGCTCATAATAACGACGCTTGGTTTCAATTCAATTCCATACCGATTTTGCGCCCTCAGTTGAAAGATACATTGCCTGTTCATGCTGCCTCTTACTGTGTATACCATTTCGTTTGTTCCTGTGGAACGAGCTATGTAGGCCGCACGACACGGCGATTATCTGAACGCATACGGGAGCATCATCCGGTGTGGCTAACTCGGGGCCTGGCCAAATCTTGTTCGTCTTCCATCGCTGCGCACCTAATGGAGTCCAACCACTCAATCGATGTCAATGAATCATTCCGTCCTATCTATCGCGCTCCTAGTTTACAATCAAAACGGGTCAAAGAGCGCCTGTTGCAACCCCCCCCCCAGTCGCAGAAGCCATAGCCATCCGCTTACTCTCCCCCCATTATGTATTCAAAAACGCTTCGTCAAAACACTGAATCTTCCATGGCCTGGTGTTTACGTCCGGACCGAACAGATTACGTAATTATGACCACTATCGTAACAGTCATCAATCATTTGTACAATCGACCTGATCTATCTGAAACTGATAACGAGCCTCAGACGAATGGTATCTGGTGAAGATCTGTATCACTCAACGGCAACAAAAAATCGTAATACGACCTCGGTATGAAGTAGCACACGTCCACTTTAACGGTTCCCGCGTCCACACACAACCATGACGTATACCTGAAAAGGCCAGGTTATATAGATCTAGGTTATGACCAAGAGAGGGACAACTACATGATAAAAATATTCATCAAATCGAAACAAAAGGTACAGTTAAAAGAATAAAAAGAATCATCGTAAATACAAAACAACGGATAAGTAATCATAATGAAAGCACATTCGATTGTCTGTATTGAAAAAATCTCGATGTAACGTCTGGGAAGACCAATTATAAATACACTACAATGCGAGGCAACACAGACCAGACTGGTAGTTTTGTCAAATAAACGGAGATCAAAATCGGGGTCCAAAAGAACACTGATCGAACAGGTTTAGGGCAGTGCACTATGCGTGATAAAGTGGAATAGTAAACTGAAGTTGAGTGCACGAAGACGCAATAATTATGAGCAGGAGGGATTAAGAAATGGTACATCGATGAGGCAGGTTGAAGCAACCGCAACGATTAGTGGAGTGATGCAATTGTGGCGATGTCAAAGTCAAATCCCAATCATTGTCCTCGTCGTTATCACTCGCGTCCCCACTTCTGTGACCTCGATCATGATGAAGCAGATCGTTTAAAGACTGGTTGGAAACTTTTTTTAATAGCTGTAGGTCCGGCTCTTCGCTGGAGATTGAGAAAAAGTGACAGAGTTCGCAAAGAACGCAAATGTGTTTGAACCAATCACTTAGCGTTAATGCAAAAAAAGCTCACTTGAATTTCAAAACAATGCATAGCAATATATTGGAGTGAATAACTCCTGAACATAAACCCAATAGTTGAAACCTAGCTACTGCTGTGGCATTTGGTATTCGTCCATCTCTGATATCACATTAGAGCAGATTACAGTGAGCGTGTTTGGTCACATACAGGTAGCCCATGATCACGACTATCAACACTGCAAGCTGCAGGCTAAGTTACAAGCGACCGTGACGTGTTATCAGACAGGTGGTAGACAGACATATCTGAACGAACGACTTTAGAGTGGAAAAGCGGTTGCTCAGTCTTTGATCTAGATGTGTATAAGAAACAGGTTGATTATATACAACCGCACAGGAAGTGTATCATTGGTGCATTCGCCGATCGAACAACACTGTTATTGAAATGATCCTGTTTGCACAAACTAAATACGATAAGGCAGAGTGACCCAGAAAACAAAAGAAAAGCATTCTGCCGAGTACATGCGATAAACTGCTATGCTGTGAGAGACTGAACTGTTGATGTTGCTATAACTCAGCGAATATGCGAAACCAGTCCATCAAGAAAAATAACAGAACATTACCGTTCAATTGAGAAAATAACCTAGGTACAACAGGCGTGCAGATCAACTGTTACGTACACAAACGGTGAACTGATAGAAGGGTGTGAATCAGTCACGTGGAAGTTTAGTCAATGTTAAAGTGTGTTTTCTGACTCACGGCTGGTGGGCCGAGCGAATCGGCGTGAATTAGAGATTAGATTGATGTATGTACCCAAGAGGGCACTGCTTCCCGTAGTAGATAATTTAACGGCTGAAGCTGATATATTAATGTGTAATTGTAATCAAATCTAATATCATCGGGGAAAATTACACACAGGGTCATGAAAGCCATTATTTATGTCTTCATCAAACAATGAGACATGAAAAGTGTGCAGAAAAGTAAGCAGTACTACATTTAAAGCCGATTTCGTTTTACAGATCATCATCCTCATTATCAAAGAGCGCAATAGATCAGTGGTTAACGCTGATGTATAATAACCATACAACCACGGACAGAAGAGCAAGTTTTTGTTAGGAATAAACGAACGAAGAGAAGGGAGGGAACCGAACCTATAAAACGAAAATATGTCTAAACTTAAACACTAAGCATAAGGGTGCTCACAGACTGCGAACAGATAACCGAGCTACAAATGAAAGTAAGGCATCATCAGCAAGATAGCTTCTTTTTGGCTCCTACTGCCTCGCGCCAAAAAATACACTTACTTAACAGACAACTCAACCGAAAAACGGCAACATTAACGCTACCGAGTCCGACTAGCCACCACCTCATTCAACGTCTCCAGCCGTCGATTCTATGCGTGGTGAGAATCCCAACCCGGAAGACGAACTCGACTACAGTGGCCAACCACCTTCGTGGACGACTTCATTTGTCTACAAAAAGGTCATCATCTGTCCACCTCGCACCTTGCGCCAGTCGGCCGCAGCGTCAGCAAAATGTGCTCGGCGTGGTAAACGATTAGCAGCCATCCTTAGTACATGGCGCAATCATCAAACACGGTACCATCTCGTCAGCCTACAAAAGTACTCTGAAGTTATAATCTATACCGAAGAAGGCACGTGCTGCCTCCAACAACTTCCGTCACATGGAGTGTGGAAGACTTCCGGGTGTCGCCAAAAAGAACGATGTGTAGTGTCCCTGCGCAACCCCCTCTGTTGTATGCTGTAGACAGATGGTACACTCTTTGCGAACTTGTCATGTTTGAGCACCACTGTCTCCTCCAAGTAGTCAATATGAAGTAGAAAGTGACCAGCCTATTCACCAATGAGCGATGAAGATGGTGCGACTAAGTGCTGACATTTCCAATGACCCTATACCCGAAACCGGCTTCAGATCAATTACAACCAAACCACCCAGGTTACAACAGTGGTGTGCTTTGAACGGGTATTGGACAGATATCTCAAACAGGCCACGTGCGAAGAGGTCCAGAAGTGAATTTCCGTCGATCCGACAGAACGTAACTGCAGAGGACTGAAATGTAAAGATTACTTATTCAGGGGAATTAGAGATGAAAAAGCAGTTTTATAGGAACCCGTCGAGCTCAGTTTTCTCGGGTTCGTTGCTAAATTTGTCGTCAACACGGAGTTGGTGAGACTATAAGAGAAAAGAACGACTCACAAAACTAGAATTTGCTAGATGAGCTGACAACTTCGAGGAACCATTCAACTGGCTCAATCCTGACCAATTCCGCTACTTTGATGTGGTGGTCAGGCTTGTGTTGTTTTGATCCGGCGAGCTATGCTGACTAAAACTTCGGTACTTTCCAGGTGCAACTTTGTCAGACAGGCCAAAGAGGGAGCAGTCAGACGAAAAGCAGATGCACTCAGGACTTTAACTCTCAATAATGGTCGCGTAGGAGTGCTTAGGTAGTGAGGCACGATCCTATGAGGCATACAGCAGAACTATTTTTATAGTTGCGGCACTGCTGTCTTCCGTATCAAGAAGGGGGTTAGAAAAGATATCCCCAAACAAAGAGCACTCCGATCGCCCAACGGTTGACCGTGACCGCCGGCGTATTATCCAATACGGTCGAAAAACATCTATCACCCAAAAGCCTGATGTAGCTTCGAATACATACACTGTTCGCAGCAGTGCTCAGAATCAGACATCAATGTCTTATTCACTGCGCCCTCGGGCTAGGCAAGCCCCTCACTGTCAAGTGAGTCAGACTTTTGAGTCATTGGCTCCGGGTGGGGTCTCCCAAGAAAACCGTGCCCTGTTGTCTCGCAGTCCAGACTTCTGAGCTAAAGACTCGGGATGGAAACCTTTAAATTAACTACCCACCGTGGTATGAACGACCAAGAAGTACCGGAAGCTGTCGTTCTCCCGACAGTGACATTAATCATCCATTACCACTTTCTCTTTCTATCTTGTCCCCCAAGTTTTCTGCCTTCCATGTGCCTTCGGGTGATAATTGTTTTCTAAAGCCAAGACAACTGGTAAACATTGGCGCCTTCAATGTCCGCACTCTCCGACAAGTCGGTCAGCAAGCTGCTCTGGCTAGTACTCTCTCAAGTCTGGAGCTTGATGTGTGCTGCGTGTCGGAGACGCGAGTCTACGATTCTAGCACCGTTATCCATTTGAGCTCACCTCTAGATAACTGTCGATTCAAGCGCTTCTCTCTCAGAGGGTTCTGTGGTGACGCCGAAGCTGAATCTCGTGGTCAAGCTGGAGTGGGAATCGCACTGAGTTCCAGAGCAGAGCAATGTTTGCTCGATTGGATCCCAGTGAACAGTCGCTTGTGCGCTGTCAGACTCAATACATCGGTTAAAGTCTGTCGACGCAAATCAGAAAGACGTTGTGTATTCATTATATCGACGTACGTTCCAACGGACAGCTGTTCGGATGCTACCAAAGATGTGTTCTACGACACCCTCGTTGACCTTCTGAGGCAGACTAAACACTCAGACATCATCATACTGGCGGGCGATTTTAATGCTCAACTTGGTCGTCTTTCTCCAGGACGAGAAGCGGCTGGGAGGTATGTTTGGTGTCCGGGCACAACGCACTGACAATGGCGACAGACTGCTGCAGCTGTGCAGCATCCCACGGTCTCTATATTTCGAGCACCACATTTTGACACAAGAAGAGGCACTGTATTACATGGAGACCTCCGTGTGCTTCTCAGCCGTGGACGCAGTTGGATCATATAGCAGTCAGTTACAGGTGGCGCCACTCTGTTAAAGGACTGTCGTGCTTTTTGGAGCAACCACCTGGACTGAGATCATGTGGCTGTACGACATTTTCTTACTTAGCCCCTCTGCCGAAGACATGCAGACCATGCTGAACAAGGTGAATGACCGGGCTGGTTTGTATGGAATACGTTTCGCGAAGTGCTGCTTTAGGATTGGGACATTCCCACTCCTACTTTCTTCATTGCAGGTAATCCGCTTGAGACTGTGGACAGTTTCACATACTTGGGTAGCATTATCTCGTCAGCTTGTAATATTGCTGATGAGATATCAACGAGGATAGCAAAGGCACGAGTTGCCTTTGCCAACCTGCGTCATCTGTGGCGTCGAAAAGACGTTCGATTGTCGCTGAAAGGAAGAGTATATAATGCTTGTGTACGTTCTGTTTTGCTCTATGGTTCGGAAACGTGGCCTGTTCGCAAGAAGATATCAACAGACTTGCTGTGTTTGATTATCGATTGTCTCCGCTGATTAGCCGGCGCGTATTCCGGAACGCTCGGGATGCGCGATCAATTGGTCAACTACTCACGTTGCACAGCCTGCGATGGTTAGGTCACGTACTCCGCATGCCAGCTGAGCGTTTACCGTACCGGGCATTATATACTGAGACCACCAACAGTTGGGTGAAACCACATGGTGGTCAAGCAACAACGTGGTCACGAAATATGAAGACCCTGACTGCTCCACTGAACAAAGTGGTGGGTGCAGCCGGCTTGGCTGGGGTTCTCGTGACCACCCAGACCGCTGGCTATAAACACTATCCCAGATGGCAGTGTGCTAGTCAATGACACACCCGAATTCATATCATTTCTGATTTTCCCGCTTAATCTTCTCTTATTATTTTTTGACCCTTTCAGTAACGTTTTCTTCTAGGATATTCCACGTCACTGTTGAGGTGAGCGGCAGCCCGAGCCACAGTACCTTTGGTCAGGCTCATGGTTGTTAAGATGATGATAATGATGATAACTGTCTCGATCCAGCTCAGTCACCTACGGATGACGAGGAGGCTGTGTCGAACAATGACATTCTTGACGACCCTCTGTCGGAAACATGTGGCTTCGGATCTCAAACGACTGAGATGCCCGAAAGTCCCAGACCCGGACCTAATATCTCTAGCTCTTGTAGAAGTAGATAGTGATAGAACATCGTCCGAAATAACTAAATCGCTTCGTTCCATAGTGGAAATGTAGAGAGTTCGAGATTAGGCACATCGACGGTCGGTTCTACTCTTAGAAAGGTATTATAGCATCATGCTACAACAGAAGTAGTAACACTGTTTCGATCACATCCAAAATACTTACGGGTTTCATTATGTAAAGACTTTTGAAACGTAGAGGGACAAAGCGGGAAAACAGGTCGATTTCTGACCTCCTTGTAGGTGTGTCAATAATGTTCTCACCTTTCAAAACGAAGTGGAGCATCACCACTCAGTCAAACGGTAGTGGCATTTTGAATCTCAGGTCTGCTTCCTCCAGGTTTACGTTATGCTATCTAGAGCTAACTGACGCAGAGCAGCCAAAAGCCAAGCATAGAAATTTGTCGAAATCTTCGTATAGAGTGTGCAACTATGGGTAGCTAGGTCAGGCGTCCCCCAGCAAGATGAACGTTTGCCATGAGTGTCTAATCCCCCTTACGCAGTCAACTACGTAGTACGTTGGAATTCCGAGAATCTCGGGAGACCTAGTGTTCACAGTAAGTATGTGAACAACACTGCCTTACTTGGTTCTTCTGCAGATAACATGCGTACCCTATTGAAACGATCAAATGATAGAGCTGACCTGTACGGTACGCACTCCGCAAGCGTTGTAACAAGTCGGGGTTGGCTCCGAACATATCTCTATTTTAAACTGAACAACATTCTCAGCTTACTGCAACTTTCGAATTTCATATAGACCCTTCTGCCGGCTTCTTCCGAAGAAGTTTCGTTCTTGTTAGAGCTCACCATTAGTTCACCACTAAGTCAAGTGCTTCTCTACGAAACAGGCTGGCTATACAGACTAACTAAGTGCGAAAGTTTCAACCAAATGTGAGTGACGTTCAACTTAAATCAGTCGAATCCCCAAAAAATCATCAGTAACCTTTCTTTGTTGTTGCAGATAGGAAGTTTGAGACGGTTCTTCACTTTACCTACCTGGGCAGTGTAATCTAATCAGCTTGTTGTAGTTGGTGATGACGAAGTTATTGGTGCATTGCGACAGAGTAGCGCACTGCCGTCAATGACGTGTTCGCGTCCATACCATTAGATGCTCCTTTGAGTATTCTGAGCATATCGAAGTCAGCGAGTCATGCCCAATCTATAATCAACGGAATCCCCGATTACTCATCAGCAATCGGAAACACTGTTCAATAGGTTTAATTAGGTCGAGAAGTTCGACCCGACACAAAAGTCCTAGTTGCGGGATAACGATAACAGTTAACAGGCAAAAACTGTCTCCTACCGGACGATCGGGCAACCAGACTGGTGGTTATGTTCAGATATGATAGTTCGGTCCTGACTGACGTGAGACTAATAGCACAATTGTACCATAAAAGCGTAGCCCGAGTTACAATCACGGCCGTGGCCAGGATATGTACCAGTATCAAGCTCAAACAAGAGCGAAACTCGGGTCGAGTATTTTTTGGGAAGAGGTCTATCTGAATAAGTTACCAATCAATGCCAATGATGCAATTTAATTTTGTTTCACTGTTCTGAAGTAAAACTTGACGGAGGTTTGAACCTCATGGCTGTCTGACCGAGATCAATTCAGCCTGACTAACAGACAGCGTCATGTACACCGTCGGTCAACAATGCCGTATTTCTCGACTATAAAGGTGCGTTTGATTCGGTAGATCGATCTACACTTTTAGAGTCGCTTAAACGCAGGGGTGTACCGACCAAGTATGTGAACATACTGTCGGCGCTTTATTCCCATACTTCAGCTCAGGTTAGGGTTTACGGTGAACTGTCTGACAGTTTCAGCACCAGGAGCGGCGTACGTCAAGGCTGTCCCCTTTCACCATTTTTGTTCAATTTCGTCATAGACGAAATAATGGAGGACTGTCTGCGGCACTCAAATGATGCCGGCGTGGACCTCCTACCTGGTGGAAGACTGACTGATCTTGATTATGCTGACGACAAGTTGCTGTTTGACAACTTTCAAGCGGCACAAACAACGCTAAACGCTATTTCGCGTTCTGCTAAATACTTCGGAATGCGCTTTGCAGCCTCAAAATGCAAAGTGCTTCTGCAAGATTGTTGTGATTACGTAGATTTAATGTTAGATAATGAAGTCATAGGAGGTTGTTGACCGGTTTGTGTACTTAAGGATTTGCTTGGGGACGGTGAAGTTGTAGGAAATGAAATAGAAGCGTGTATCTCCGAAGGCTACGGCGGTATTCGTCAATCTGAGGCACTTCTGGGGACAGAGAGGTATTTCTCTGAGGTTCAAAGGTCGCGGGCTGTATTACTTTACGGCAGCGAAACCTGGCCGCTCAGGGTAGACGTGAACCGTCTTCAGGTATTTGACCACCGATGTCTGCGTTCGATCGCTCGTATCGGGTGGCACCAGCGAGTAAGCAACGAGGAGGTTAGGAAGCGGGTATTTGGTAGTGATTGTCAAACGAGTTCTCTTGTTCAGTCGCTACATTTGCACAGACTTAGATGGTTAGGTCATGTACTAAGGATGCCAGCTAGTCGTTTGCCACACCGAGCACTCTGCCGACGCTGCGGCCGACTGGCGTAAGGTGCGAGGTGGACAGATGATGACCTGGCGTAGACAAATGAAATCGTTCACGAAGGGTTGGTCACTGTAGATCGGGTTCGTCTCCCGGGCTGGGGCCCTCGCGACTCACAGAGTCGGTGGCTTGAGACGTTAGGTGAGATGGCGGCTAATCGAGCTCAGTGGCGTGAATGTTGTTGTTTGGCCGAGTTGTCTGTGAAGTGAGTGCACTTAATGACGCGGGGCAGTGAAAACCATGTCTTGTTGATGATGCCTTAATTCATTTACAGCGTAGACGTTTGTTTGCAAAGTGTAAGCACACTGTTTGAATACAGAAGTAGCTGTTTTTAATAGTTGAGTCCCTAACTATTCACTTCCATTTTTATGCTGTCTTCCCGTACAGAGTTTGCACTTTTTATTCGTGGTTGTGAAGCAGTTAAAAATCAAGGAGGACCACTGATATGATGCTCTCTATAATGATGATGATGATTCGCAGACATTGACTATCATCACTGAAATAACAACCAAGGGAAAACATGAACATCAAATGGACCGAATAGAGTTATCTCATAAAATCGCACGTGCATCACTTAACGCGATGAAGTCAGTTGCGATTTTATCACGTATTCAGTAACCCAAAAAGAAATACTGACGACTGCCCACGTAATTGCCTTACCACGGTATATACATCTCAAATCAATGGCATAGGACTTAACTAGCGAGAATTAACTACCGACCGCACGTTGGAATTTTAGCGAAGTATATATTAGTGAAACTCCATCCCTCTGATACAATCAAAAATCGCCATAACAATTAACCCTCCGGCGCAATTACATCCGGCTCTTACTTTACAAGATAACTACCACTGTGTGGACCGAATATCATCAAGTAACTCAAACCAAGAAGGGAACTGAGCATGGTTAACATAGAAATCCTGCTTTACACCTCGAAGTGGGGACTTTCACGAGACCACAGATGTGGAAGGTTGGTAAACACAGTACGTGTGCATCTAACTAAGAAAACAAACATGTGCGATGTGGTGGTAAGTGAAACAAACAAAAGTAAGCTCGAGTCAATCAGTGAACGCAGAGGAAAAAAGAAATCAGCCTACAGATTTCGCAGTATCTGGTGTTTTGCTGCCACAGAACGGACAGGTCGCACAGCTGACGGACGCGTAGTGTCGGACTGCTTAAACGCACAACAATCCAACGATGACTCGCTAAACTGACAATCAAATGATGAGGCACGTTGATGACTGGTCCAAACTATTTAGAATAAAAACATCCTTGATTGCAGTCTAACGGCAAAACTGACGATCACTCGCCATGTGAGCATAAAGAAAGCAGTATACCTTTTTCCATACCGTTTCGTCTTTTAGGCATAGGAATGGGTCTTTTGTGTAAAAGTCTTCCGTTTTAGAGTAGTATACTTTCTCCATTACATTTTCAGGTTGTAAGGGTGGCCTATGATTGGTCTCGTGAAACCGTCTTTTGTGAATTTTTTTGATTCCCACTGCACGCATTGTTTGCTGCGATAGGGTGATGTCCGAGAAAACACTTGAGTTGTCGAAGTCCTCATTTGGTCCAGTCGGAGTATAGAGTGCAGCCTATAGGGGGCAGTGGACACGAGACGATGAACGTCATCGATCAACATGTGGTCCACAATACTGATACAGTCAAGGAACTTTGCAAACATATTTCAGTATATCAAGATTAGCTATGTGGATACTTCGTCCTTCATAGCAGCATGGACAACTTGTTCGAAAATACGCATGCGCCCTACCTGTTCGCTCAGGACTGGATTAAGATCATCATTTATCAATACATTATAGTGGATGTGCAACTGCTGCTACACTTTTGCCCCCACTACGCTCTAAACGTTCTCAGTGGGATTCAGGATGGGTAAATATAGTGCTAACCGTAATAATTGTTCTCCCTGATAAACATATTCGGGAAGTTGCTTTTCAAATCAGTATGACAATGAGCACTCTCACAGATGACCACTGTTCTTGATATAACTGAACCGACCTTTAGTTAATTCATCAGAGCACGGAACCATTGTCTGCAGTCATTGCTATTGTAGGCACCTTTCCACACTATGTAGATAATAACAGGGCTTTCTGTCATGGCTTCTATCAACTGTTAATTTCGAGCTCTGCTGTTGGTGACAGACAGGTTTGCTTTTGTGCCGTTCAAAGAGCGTCCCGTCGACATTGCGCAAAACAAGTTGAAGTTCGTCTCATCAATCCAGCAAAGAGTTTGGAAACCAGCATAGCACCCCACCTAATCGATAAACAAAATACCGTCGTACCGCCCGGTTCTCATTGGTGTTCATGCTGACGGAATTTGGCACAGCTTCTTCACAGTGATGAACCGCCCATTCAAATATCGACTGATAGTAGTTGTCGATACTTCTTTCGCAAACTCTGCTTTCGCACGCATTTTCAAAAATGCGAGAGTCACTGTCGGGTTCGTGGAGATCCATTCCACTACCACGTCGATTCCTAATTCACTCACAATTTTACCTCTATGTCCTCTGCGGGGTTGCGCTTTGTAACTGACACACACCGACATGGATGCCCACTTATACGCGGTCTGTTAATTACCCCGTCACACACCAATCATCGTCGCTGTACTTGAAGTTATACAGTGGTGCGCCTGCGCATATCGAAACTGATGTGACTGTACTTGCGTCTGTTACACGTAGCCAATCTTGACATACTGAAACATGTTTGCAAAGCTCCTTGACTGTATCAGTATTGTAGACCAAACGGTGTAAAGTAAGAGCCGGATGTAATTGCGCCGGAGGGTTAATTGTTATGGCGATTTTTGATTGTATCAGAGGGATGGAGTTTCACTAATATATACTTCGCTAAAATTCCAACGTGCGGTCGGTAGTTAATTCTCGCTAGTTAAGTCCTATGCCATTGATTTGAGATGTATATACCGTGGTAAGGCAATTACGTGGGCAGTCGTCAGTATTTCTTTTTGGGTTACTGAATACGTGATAGTAGGTATCGCTATACAACGTTTACTATGCTAATTTCCTCATGGAGTTGACCAACAGTGCGCAGCAATCAGATGATTCAGGAGACAGACAAACTGTACTACGTGAGCACTGAAAAATAAAGTGGGTAAAATGCGCAAAGATAATGACATGGGAATAACTCGTGTATACAGTCCATGATTGAGATTGTCTGGGTGACTAACCTATCTTCATCTTCCGTATCAATGTTGACTAACGGCATGTGCTTGGTGTAGTCGTACTTCTTAGGAAAAGGATTTGGAATCTTTAAGCGTTGTTTCGACAAAAGTTTGTAGCGACGTGGTTTCTTGGGCCGAACCACAACTACGGATGCAGAAGGAGGCTGTATACTCCTGGCGGTATCAGCACTTGTTAGATCGATCGAATCCATCAAGCGGTGACGGATGGCAAGCAAGTGACAACAATCGAGAGGCTAGCAAGTAGCTGAGTGTAAATGGACCGTTTCAAGATGGTCGATTGGGAGAAAACGTTGGTGGGGTTTGACAGACGATCATTTGGGTGATACAAATTGCTGAAAATGCGAATACCAGATAACAGAGAAATATGAAGACATTCCGCACCTGCCAAACCAGAAAGTTAATGATCGAGGAGTTAGAACCAGCAATTTCGGACTCTGTGACTTGTGCCAAAATCACTGGTAAAACAACTGTCTGCAAATTGATAGCACATACACTTGTGAAGCTAGCGCAAAACTATTAAAAAAAACATGAGTTTGTAATGCCTAGAGGTTCAGAACAGTCAGAATAATCAAACCAATCTGATGCCCATGAGGTAAACAGACTTCATAATCAAAATCAGCAGTAATGAGGCAGCCAACGTGAAGCAGCTAGTTCCACCGTTTTATTGACATAATCTAAGTGTCATCAACCCACACAATCGACTACACTCAATAAAAAGCACTCTTGTTGCGGAGCTGACGCCAACGTCATTACATAGCAAGACTCATATAAGTGAATTAAAATATTTAAGTCCATTTTTTGAGTTCCTTGATAAACAGAGACAAAAGTATTGGTGTACTTGAACTTCTAAGAAGGTGCCCAGTTCGTGTGTGTTAATCTGTGGATCGTAATGTCATGCCGATAACGTTATCAACTAGAATAGTCGAAACGACTTTATGGAATAAGTTGAATACGGAGTTTTAAAAACACAATGATAAGAAACGTAGACACACCAACAGACAGGGCGAGCCAGATCGCCCTCGCGATTACGACATCAGGTGGGACAAGTGTTCACCGTCCCAAGATCGTTAAAAGACGCACTGCGCACTGCAAAACCGGCTGCAGAGTCCAAAGGTCTTTAAAAACAAATTTAAGTTCGACACCGAATGTATCTAGTTTCCTAGCCGACCTAGGAATTTTATCCGGTCGTTTCCGTTGGTTACGCCTATTCTTTAGTTTAAAAGTACCAAACACATTCACTTCTGTTAATTTACGACCTTCTAGGGGCATAAGACACCGCAGGTGGTGAGCACGTCCGTGGGATAATGACTTGGAAACATGTCAGAAACCGTTTGGTGATGGTGTTGAACGCTACGGTAAAATGAAGAAGGTCGACTTGAGCTAACCAAAAGTAATATCTTACGAATGTCTAAACACGTTAGGTACAAAATTAACTCAGAGCAAACAAATTTCACTAAAGAGGGGCCGCTTTACGTAGATATTCCGAATTACCAACAGTTGGAACAGTGTAATACCCTCTGATGTGACAAAATTCAAAAGAAAGCTTGACGATTGTTGACCATCTCTCTCTCCGGAACTGTTGTGAGAGGTTCGTTTGAATGAGTTCCATTATTTTCGTTCTCTTCGTCGATTTAAGCTAGTCAACTCTTCATTTTTATTTGCCGCTACTGTTACCCCTTATTCACTTTTTTTTATTCACAAAGTCAGCCATAATATCAGAAAGTATAGTTCCTGAGAAAAAACTCATAGTAGTCACTCACTTATCTCTCACTTCACATCTTCCCAATGGGAGGATAAATCCGTATTTTGATGATTGCAAAAGAGGAGGCGTGGGAGGGCTCGCTATCTACGTTAGTCTTAAGTCACCACCTCCTTCGGTATGCAGTAGCAATATTCCTTCCCCCATGTGGGACGTGGCGTGTTTACAAATAAGGCTGTGTAGTCACGACTGGCTGTCATTGGGAGTTATTTACCGCTCACCTTCGAGTTCACCCTTGGAAGATTAGGCTCTTCAGTCTCGTTCGAACGAATTTATTCCCCGTCAGCATTCCTCTCATTTAATTGTTATGGGTGATTTTAACGCCCCAAAAGCCTCCTGAGCATAACATACTCGGCAAGTTCCAGTAGACACCTTTGACTTAGCCCTAACATTAATTGTGCAACAGAAAGTCTGGACATAACACGTGAAGTCTGTGACGAGGCGCCGTCCCGGGAAGATCTCGTCATCACAAACGAAAGTCAGTATGTTAATCAGATCAATATTGGGGATTCCTTAAGCCACAGTGGTCATTTGACCTTTATCTTTGACTTCCGCCGCTACTAGGTACAGCAACCAGCGAAAAATCAGATGGTCCGCAACTTAAACCGGTTCGACTTTGAGAGTATGAGGAATCATCTCATGAAGCTCTACATGGACGCCACCTCAGTTACCTCAGATTACCAACGTGTAAACCCTGTTACACGAGGCTGACTTGTATTTTCCACGCAAGTTGACAATGAGCTCTTCTTGCTTTTCTCTCCCAGGAAGGATTTACCGACTTTCTAGCAGCTATGCGAGACTATTTATCAGGCAGCGACAACTCAATAAGCCCGAAGACAATGATGCATTTCACAAAATGTGCAATTGGTGCAAATCGGAAACCCGTGGCTATCGTCTCCATGAATAATCAAGTGCTCAAAATAGCGAGCTCAAACAATTTCCTCTTTACGTACATGCGACCCAGTCGCAAGAATCTATCCTCAGCCCAGTCCTTGTGGCAAGCGAACGGTGAAATCACCTCCGGAGTCAACGTCGTTGCTGAATTATTCAAGGATCAGCAGACTGTCGTTCATAGCTTTGATCCATCACCTTCTTCCTGTTGTGAACAATCAGATTCAACGGCGCAAACCAACGATCTCGCGTCAGAAGCAGAAGGGTAAGAGGCCCGTATGATAGGCTTTATTCGTCTAACAATTGGCGTATGACAGCTGAAATGGAAAACGTAAATAGACTTACCAGTCTCTGAATGAGTACATAGCGCTTGCTCTCCCTGGTGTTGCAATCACCAAGAAGGCAGTTGCCCTGTCAACTGCACAAATAGAGGAGGCAGCCGCCAACATGAAAGAGAGAGCTCTCAGAGAAAGGAGAGTTGTCTTATGGGGCCGCTTCCCCACAAAGTCTTCTCCAACTGAGCTAGCTAGGACAGTCTTAGCTTCCTCATTCTCCCCGGACGTCACCAACCTCGTACTTGCGAGCAGGCTGCGCGCTAAGACAACCAAAAAGTCCCTTGGCCTTTTGGTAACCTTGCCAGCCACGCTCACTCCTGAGATGGTCGTGGAGAAAACAGTGACTTTGAAATCCGCCAACGCCCTCCTGAAAGGCGTATCTTTCGATCGATGTCGACAAGAGAGGGCGAGGCGTGAGCAGCAGGTTAAGACTAAGTCACTAATTATGGCTGACCGGAAGCTACAACTGGAGACTAAGGTCGTAGTGTCTGCTCCAGTATCCACCCAGGCGTTTGTGCCAGTGCGGAAAGTGAGGACGCTGTTTCTGTAGTCGCCACCCCAACAACTGACGCCCCAAGCCCGGAAGTGTCAAGGACACGGAAACTGCACAAAAGCAGTTTCACAAGTTACCTAAGCCAAAATCCACTGAAAGGTCCCGCAGAAAGTTCTTTCTTCCAAGAATTCGTAATAATGGG
>LOND01003943.1:0-19644 GCA_014220965.1 Paragonimus kellicotti
CCTAAGTTTGTTTAAGGAGGTGCTGGAGAAAGGAATAATTCAGCGCAAAAGCGGTCCATTTTCGTCGCCGGTTCTGTTGACTAGAAAGTCGGTTGAAACCTATCAATTTCAGAGAGTTGAACCGAGTGACAATCAAAGATGCGTTCCCGATGCCTCAGATGGAGGAGATCTTTGCGCACTTGCACGAAGCCAAAGTACTATCCCTCATAGACCTGCGTTCCGGTTACTGGCAACTACCAATGACACGAAGGACAGGGCAAAAACCGCGTTTTGCATGAATGGACAGCAATACGAATTTCTTAGGATGCCGTTCGGCCTTTGCTGTGCTCCAACCACCCTAAGACTTCTCTTGCTTCAAATTCTGGGAGACCAGGGGTAGTAACCGTGTATGAAAATGACATCATCATATTTTTCAACACGGTGTAGAAGCACGCGAAAAGGTTGCGAGTAGTATTACAACGTCTGGTTACCGCGTATCTATGACTTATGACAACTGAAGGCAGGGCTGAAACACCCAGAGTAATCGATCGATCGCGGTCTCCAAGCCTGAGTGAATAGTGTCCGGAGCAGGTGGCAAACCATTGCAAGTCCGCTCTAACTTTAGGTGACCTAGGCGTGACACTCAGGCAAGACAAACTACCTTATGTGAGTGGCGTAGGGGTCTGGTGGCCATTGTGACAACAGAACAGTACGAATAAAGGCAGATTGGGTGCAGGTGGCAGCATTCCCGTTCTATGGCTGGTCGATATAAGGGTGGACACTGGGAGTGATTTACTAAATATAGAAATGTGCTAACCGGTAGGTTATAACGAATCGACCAAACAATTGACAATAGAAGCCAACCACCGGACACATATCATCTATTCACTTCGTTTCAATATATTCCAATATTTTCTGAGAGGTATCTGTTGAGGGATCGAATTAGCCACTAGTTCTAATTAGTTTCAGCCTTTTCCTACTGTTCTCTCTATTGATCTGTTCTGTAATGAGTTTCGTGAACCACAGTACACGCCTCATACATGTAACGGACATGAAACCCCGCCTCTGGAACGCATAACACTTTGATATTCTTCTGCTACACAAACCTGTAAACTTAGGCCGATCGCACAGTCGGTTAACTTAGGCTGCATTAAAAACTTGTTGTTGTTTGCCACTCTGAGTGCCGGTCGCCCATGTGAACAAGGACGAGTGTCACTTATTCATCAACCTGTCATTTCTCATTTTCTCCTAATCGTAACCTTCGTTCGTCTATTCTACTGTTCACCAAATGTGGACTAACTCAGTATTAACATGTGAGAAGGACAATCAGTTTATTTCGGAACAAGTTACACACTGACTGTTACCTTTTTATTCAATTATGCATACAGATTAAATTGTCGGTTTCGGGCAAGTCCCAAACCGAATGAACCATTCACTATCTCAATAGATGCAAACTGTATGTGAAATATTGATTCTCAACGCACTTGGTATACATCAACGCTTACCATCTGTGTACGCCTGTCGAGTTTAGTCGGTACACCAAGCAGCCTCAGTGAATGTATGCAGTTTGTTGGAACCAGTCCAACAGAATAATACCCAGTCTGTACTCACTATCGAAAACCAATCGACAATGAAAACAAGGACTCAGCGCGTTGACCCTCGTGTATTAGTATCGACCCTGGAAAATAGTGTACAGAGAAAGCACGTCAAGCTAGCGAGGCACGGAGCGAGTTGTGTTTTTAGCCCCGGGACGGATATTACAAAAGGGATGGCTTGACTAAAACAAAAGTAGGTAAAAAACCAAAATCATCAAAAGTGTACAGGTGAATGCGACTATCAAAAATATCATTTGTTATAGTCGCTACAGCCCATTTTCGATCTTTAGGCAAATTTACGAACGTGTTCTCCCACGCCCTCAATTCCACTCATACCTATTTTTATGGAGGCACCTCGCAGTTGCTAGGTTTCTAAGCTTGCTTGTGGGTTCTGCCCTCCGTTGTGTTTACAATTAGTCAGACATCTTTCTGTTATTTAGCGGCGCACTCATCTGTGTAACATTGAGTAATAATAATGCGCTCCAAGTGACACTAAATTTTCACTTATTTCATCAAACAGTCATACATAATGCCCAGTTCAACGGTTGCAGTCATAAGAATGTCCGGTCGTATTTCACTTAAGTCTTATCCGCAGGGTACGCGTCAGTGATTGTTTGATGCCTATGAGAAAGGCAGTAACCTCCCAGTTATTGCCGTTGCTCTGGAACTTCACGTATGCAGTATCAGCTGCTGGATTTTTCATTGAGAAAACAGGCCAAGTGCGTAGGAAGCGCGGTGTGCACAAACGGAAGCTTCTGTGTGATGCAGGGGTTGATCAGCTAACAGACTGGGTGAGTGAAGACCTTTCTGTCACTATGGAGCTCCTGAGGCTGCGGATGAAAGTCGGACAGGAGATTGATAACGGTCAAAAATTGCAACTAATCCCCGAGACTAGGAATCATAAATTATACCAAGGGAAGGGAAAACTGTTTGTTCAAAATTTACAATCATATACAGTCGAAGGGAGCTTTGTTATCTGGACTGATGAAAGTAAATCGTGTCCAGACATTTAAAATTCTCTGCTCATTTAGACAACTTCATTCTGTTCTGCAATCGCACCGGTGGAAGAGCAGTATGTGGACAGAAGTACGCACAACTGTTGCTATTAGCCGGGGGAGCAATGTTCACATCCCTATCGTCATATCAGAACGAGGCTTGGTGACATATTCCATCAAACGCGGCTCCTATACTAAAGCATCATGTCAAGCCTGGCTGCGGACGTTGCTAGGTAGCTTAGGGGACCACGAAAGAAAGAAACCCAGTGGCAGTCTTTGACAATGAGCCCTGTCACACGGACCTTGAAAACATGTACGAAGATTCATGGTACATCGGTGAAAAATCTCCTGTCCGGCGCCCTACTCTCCGGTGCTAAGTCCAATCGAGAACGTATGGACCATGGTCAAACACCGAGCAAAGCAACTGACACGACAAAAACAATCTCATACTCGCCAACGATCCTTCAGACATGCTTTACCAACGTAGGTGGCGTTTGAACTATCTGGAAGATAGCTGAGAAAGTCAGACGTGCGGTGACAGGATATATGGCCAGAACATGATAAAACAGATTCAGTCGTTTTAGTTGAAAGTACTCAACAATCACCTTCAGTGCGCACTGCACACCTTCTGGCGACACCCGATTGAGCTTTAGCGTCCTCTGAGCAATCAGGTTGTGCGTCAAGTACAAGGCAAACAAGCTCTACGTGCATGTAATCATTGGGTCTGGCAGCCTTCACCACCGAGTCCTAATAGGGGTCAATGGCTTCAAGATGTTGCGCCCCATATTTCTGTCTACTTGGCTTCTAGGCACAAATGCTAATTTGCCATCCGGCGGAGCATAATTCCTACACGGCTCTCACAGGGTTTCCAGAATGAAATTAACCACACAGACCGAAAATTTCGACCTGTCCCAAGTTCTAATTGCGGGCTTATCGATCAGAATTAATTAACAGAGAATAATTATGTCTCCTATCGAGACGATCGGGCAACCTGATCATTACTCACAAGCGAAAGTGGTTGAGCGTTCACATATGATAATTCGGTCGTGCCTAATGTGAGGTCAATGGCGCAGTGGTCAACACGGTTGCCTCATGAAAGCGTGGCCGGAGTTCTAATCCCAGTCGTGGCAGGGATATGCACTACTGACGACCTCTAACAACGCCGAAACTCTATTTCAGTGCATGTTTTCCAAATAGCCTGATTGCAAAGTCTATGGAATGCGAACAGCTGCGATCAATGTGAGTGATGTTCAACTTGAAATTAACCAAATCCCCGACTACTCAGTAATCTAAAATATCGCCTAGCAGGTTTAATGAGATCGGAGATTTCGATCCTGTCTAGGAAGTCTTAATCGCGGGCTTATCCACCAGAGTTAGTTACCAGAGAGTAACGGTGTCTCCTATCCAAACGGTCGTTTAGACCCGTAGGCTTGGAACAGGACAATCGCGCTTACTTATGTGAGTCTGTATTTTGTTGTTGTGCGTGATAGCTGTGGAATGCACACGCAGCTATCTGGAAAAAAGTAGATGGAGGAAAGGGGCTGAAGAGAAAATCATTGAAATACAGAACGTATCGGCCAGGAAGGTTATTGTGACTTACAAATAGGCTGTTTTTACTCTGATTACCCGTCACACTCGTGGACCAAAGTGGAGACACCGGAGGACAGCGTTCTTCTGAAGTAGGGTTCCAACAATAGTCCTGTAAAAGGAAACAACAGAACAAGCATGAGCCAAAGGCCCAGTAAGCCATGCACACGACTTACACAAACGGAAACTAGAATGGCGCTAAACAACACGGTTGCAAACTCTGTTACACAATTCCAATTCAATCCGTGCGCCATTGCTAGTTTCGACTGCACCTTACATTACAGCAATCGCAGCATGATCTTGACTGTGTGTAAAAGAGTAATTAGAAGTTGCTTCCGAAGATGATAACATTTTACTAGGATCTGCAGGCGAACTTACGAGAACGGTCAGAACAACAAAAATACTGATGATTAGTGAGATGCACACCACTTAGGTTTGCCTGCAGCTTTCGCATTCAAGCTATCCTACCACGTAGCACCTTTCAAAATGAAAAAACAAAATTAGAGTTTTGCTCTTGTTAGGGCGCGATAACGGAGCATTGTCTTACCATGACTGGAAGTAGAGATCCGGTCCATTATCTTATCACACAACCGTGTCGACTACTACTTCAGTAACCTACCATTGGATGACCGAACTATATGTCAACGCTCGACCATATGTAACTGTAGGTTGTGCTAGGGTTGCTTTATCGCTTTGAGGGAAGGCAGCCATCGTTTTGTTAACTCCAAACGACGACTTTTTGATGAAGACATCTTAGTCCAGCTGAAATCAATAAATTTAGCATTGTTGATGTTAAGCAGTCGTCATAGGGATTACGGTCAATGTTGTACATTATATTTCCTACATAATCTACAGCTGTCTGCCGAAATTCATAGCAGCCACATCTCTGTAGCGGCCGTTTTCCTACGTACCGAATGACGATCACTATAGGGGATTTCAATGTACTTACGTCCCAGAGTGTGTGGATCCTTCGGTTAACGTGTCCTTGGATAATGTTCGTTCGGGGGACGAACGTAATACATTCCTAATGACTGGCCTTACAGTCCCGTTACGATCGTTTACGTCATTTTATTATTCGTTACAGTGGCATATGAAAAATGCACCTTGGGTTTCTTAGGGTATCACAAACATCCGTAAAATATTGGATGATCCAACATTATTGTCGCGGGGTGTAAATAAGAAGACAGAAGCCGGGGGAACTCAGTTGGTTGTGATACACATAATTCGGTACTTCTCTGGCACTTACTCCGTAAAAAAGTCTGTTTCAGTTGGCAGCTGATTCGAAGCCAACCCATGACCAGCGAATAAACAGATGTCCCGTCCTCAGTACTGTTACATAGAAAAAATAGTATGTGCTTCCGTCTACGAGCAGCGCGAGTCGGCTGATTCGGATTTATGGAAGACGACAGCTTTTGTTACACATACACTGCCCCTTCTGCCAAGCTATCACACCTCAGGTTTGGAGTATGAGTGATTAGATTTTAAAAACATGATAGGTTGAACCACAAAAATTACAACCTTCAATGGAAACAGTGGTAATTTGTTGGTGTTCATTCTCTCCTCACTTCCTTTGCGCATATGCTACAATGCTGTCTGGACTTTTATTTGGATCCGTAATAAAAACAATGCTAACTGTATATTATGACGAAACTGTGTCGACAAAATCCTAGTAGTTTTGGCTGTAGACATAAGCAATATTAGCACTGCTTTAATAAGTTATCTGGAGACCTTCCGATCAATAATGGACACGAGCTTGAGACAAAATACTTCTCACAAAATAGTTTTTTCTATTCCTCTCTGCACAAGCATTACCGAGTATAAAACGTTGTTGCTGAAGCTGACTACCTCCCGGTGAATTCTGGGCTATTCACACAATCAGTAACTTGCATTTTCAAATTATTAACAATCGATTCGTTCTACACAAGCGTGAGGGAGCCACATCCTATTGGTTCTCCTATGTCTTACAGAATATTTCACATCGCATTGTGAGAAACAAGATTTTTTACCTACAAAATAATCCTGTTACAACTTCGGAGCAGCTGCTTCTTTCACGAACGGATGTTATTGTGCCAGTTGGACTGAGTGAGGGGATTCCCAGACCACTTCCCATCACTGAGCCAGAAAGTCAAAACATACTTCAAATTGATGCTTTGAGGAATGCACGACCGGATATGTATATACATTTTGAGGAACTTGAAAAGTACACAGCATGGCTTTCGCGAATACCTGACTATTACAGAAAACGGAGGATTGTATCTCAGGATTGGAGTCGCTGCAATAAGGGAGACCAAAGGCACCAGTCGGCTTCCTCTTTTCGTTTGGACCAGCAGAGCGCTGCCCAAAGAAGATCAACACAGTTTATGCCCTTATTGGCTTCTTTTCCAGTGTGTTTCCAACTCTGTTCAAATAATTGCAACGCAAGTCCACCTGATAAGCTTTCACCGGAAGAGCTAAACCAAATTAACCAATACATTGATCGCTTATGGCAAACACGTGAAAAGGGGGGTAAAAGTGGTATGTTGACCGAGGAAGAAATGATTGGCATTTGTCAGAGAGCTAGACCGATATTTTTATCGCAACCGAACCTGTTGGACTTACAAGGTCCATTAAAAATCTGTGGCGATATACATGGACAGTACAGTGATCTACTTCACTTATTCGAATTATGTGGGAAGCCCGACAAAATAAATTACCTGTTTCTTGGAGACTACGTGGACCGAGGTCGTCATAGTTTGGAAACCATATCGCTTCTTTTGTGTTATAAGTTGAAATATCCTTGTCGCTTCTTTTTGCTTCGAGGAAATCACGAAACTCAGTCAGTTACTCGAATTTATGGTTTTTTCGATGAATGTAAACGGCGTTTTTCGGTCAAGCTGTGGCGACAGTTTGTGGACACGTTCAACTGCTTGCCAGTTTGTGCAATTATTGAAAGCCAGATTTTTTGCTGTCACGGCGGGCTTTCGCCTGAAATGTTGACACCCGAAGTCACTGACTTATTTGAACTTAAACAAAAAATCAAGCGAATACAGCGACCATGTGACGTGCCTGAGTGTGGTCTCCTGTGTGATTTGTTATGGTCTGATCCATGGTACATCGATTTTTCTGAAAAAGCAGCAGAACCCACCGGGTGGGAGGCAAGTGAACGAGGCGTTTCTTTCATGTTTGGTCCGAACGTAATTGATCAATTTTTGGAAAGGTTCAATCTTGATCTGATCGTTCGTGCTCATCAAGTGGTTGAGGATGGATACGAATTTTACGCCAACCGATCGTTAGTAACAGTATTTTCAGCTCCAAATTACTGTGGAGAATTTGACAATGCGGCTGCCGTGTTCTGTCTCTCTCGACTGACAAGCAATCTTGAAAGTTTACAACCAACTTATTCCAATCTCATAACGGATGATGACGAAATAAATCGCGAGGAAGCAGACTTGGAAGGCAGCTTTCAGATCATACGATCAGTGGCAGCAAAAAAGTAGCGGATAATCGGTGGCTCCCTCAATATTGGATTAGTTCCCTTTAATTTATTTTGGAAATGTGCAAAAGTCAACATCTACTTTTTGTAACTTTCTGTCATTCAGTAAACGTATTCATTTGACCCTTCCACTGAGTCATCTCAATGGGCTATATCCGAACTTTTGGGTAAGTTTATCCTCATTTATATCATTTACGACTAGTTCGTCTCATGTGTCATACAAATGTCCATCGGGTTACTTGGTTCAGTGGTCTGAAGAAAACCTCATCGTAACAATCGGAGGTGTTTAACGAAGCTTTGTTTAAATCATTCAGTTGGATAAGTTACAAAGTGGCTGGTTGTAAAACTGCTGGCGAATGCCAGCCGCGGTAACTGAAGCCTGTCGCAGTATAGGTGATTTGAATTCTTGTATTACTCCTTCAAGTAACTGGTTCTGCTACTACAACCGCCAAGCACAAGCAGTTTCACGACATTCGTAACGCATTTTGTTTGGATATTCTCCGGGAGACTTGGTGATACAGTCAAACTCTGGCAATAGCACCAATCTTCGCCTCCGAGCAACTGGCGTTATTAAAATGTTATGTAAAATACAACACATTCCTTCTTCGACGTAGTACTAAGTTGTAAAAACGTCAAAAATGGGCTGTAAACTACAAGGTTTAGTCCCTATCAAGAAACGCATTCCAAGGAGGGCGAACGTATTCCTTCGGTGGGGGTATTTCGTATTGGGAAGACGAGCGTCTCGTCCCTAAGAATTTGACGAAGATGAGTGGGATGCAATAAGACAGCGTTATTTTATCATAACCATCAGATTGATGATGCACCCCTTAGTAAAACTTGGGGCTTATCAAGATTGAAGTGTTATAGATCATCTAAACTAAAATATACTACCGAGCAACCCTGTCTTGTGACGAGTTCCAAACCAATGGTTTCAACACCGAGTCAAAAAGTAGTACAATGTTCATGCCTTTCGGATCAAAAGGTAACAGAAACAAGCTAATCACTTCGCGATACCCACCATTTGCTACCGAGCAACCATAGGGTCACTCTTGGGCGGAGGTACTGACAACCTGCCTGTCACTAGGTAAGATGTAAGAAATAGTTTATTCAACCAAGTAAGTGTCAACTAGCGGCACAGCATAATAACCGTTGTTTTATATAGGCGCAGGATCAGGTTAAAAAAAGAATTCTGCAAAGCAGTATTTCATTTCAAGAAATGACATTCAACTAATTGCCGGTGTCAGACTTTCCTAAAATCCGGGAAGCATGATGGGCTCCTTTCTTCTCTCCGAATAGAAGATCTTCGGTTCACATTGTAAGTGCATCGTTTGAAACAGCAATTAGGGTGATCTGGTTTTCAAGGGAAAACCTTCATATCTCCTAAGCACGCAACTTACAGGTCAGGTCTGTGGAGCATAGTCTACTTGTCGCATCGGTCATTCGGCGGACCTTGGTTTGGCGTGGCTCACTGAACAAAACAAGAGACGAATAAGTCTCAACTTAGGTTTACTAGTTGATCGTACACAAGCTTGCCGGAACGGTGCATATAGATTCATCATCATCATCATAGACAGCAATACATCAGTGGTTCACACTGATGCTTAACTGCCACACAACCACGAAGAAGAAAAAAAAAACCTATATGGAAAGAAAGAAAAAGAGGAGGGGAGGGAAGTGGACCTAACTACTAAAAAATAGCTACGTCTATATTCAAACATACAACATCAAGGCGCCTACACCTTGCAAACAACATAGATTACTCACTGATGAACCCATACTTTTTTGACCTTCCTTACAGTTCACGCATAATTAGGACGGGTTTTGTCTAACAAGGTCGTCGCACAATTTCTCCACACGAGGGCTAGGCCCATTTCGAACTCTAACAAATGTTTCCTGCAAGAAACTGGGAGTGTTGTTTGTTCAACAGAAGTATCTATTTCAAGTTGAACATCACCCACAATTGATCGCAGCTGTCGCATTCCCATAGACTTTCCAGTCGGCCCCTTTCGAAAGTATCTATCACGAAAACATTTCGTACCTCGTCATGACTTTTTCTGGGAACTCTTCCTGGGAGATGGCACTGAATTATTGTTGGTAATAAATACTAGCGAGGAACAGGAAATTTCGTTCGATATGTACTGAGCGGTACCTAAAACTTATCACAGCTGTCAAAGTCCCACAGACTTTGTAGGCAGCTCCTTTGGAAACCAAGCACAGGATTAGAGTCAGTAGTGTATATGGTTGCTACGACTGGCATTAAACATCCGGCAACGCATTGATGGGGAAGCCGTGCGGCCACTGCGCGTGCCATTGAACTCACATTAGGTACGGCCGAATTATCTGATGTAAACCCTCCGATGCATTCGATTATGATTATGGCTCAGGTTTCCCGATCGTCTTGTGAAGAGATGCACTAACAGTCGGGTCAAATCCAGTCCATGACTCCACACCCATGACTCCTCTCTATGTTAAAAGTCTACCGATAAATAAAATGCCAGTCAACCAGGTAACGACGTCTGCTGTCTTCTCTGGGGACGATTCGACAAACTTACAGTAATAAACAGGGGAAACCGGTTTGGCATTGAAATATGATAATTCGATAAAGCCTAATGCGAGGTCGTTGGCTTAACAGTGATCACGTTTCCTCATAAAAATGTGCAACAGATACAATCAGTTGGGCGTGGCGTTCAATCCATATAGTCCCATAATACGAAAGTAAATGTACGCATATTTACGTTCTGACACTTGTGTTCACTATCATTATCATAGACAGCAAGTCTTCAGTGGTGCTCACAAACGCATCATTGCCACACAACCATGGGAAAGAAAATCCTCTACATGGAGAACAAAAAAACAGAAGGAGAGAGGGAGGAAATTAACTACTGGAAGCTGCGTCTATATTCAAACATTCAACATCAAGGTGCCTACACCTTGCAAACAAACAACCGAGCTGTAAGTGAAAGTAAGGCGTCATCAGCAAGACAGCTTCCTTACGGCTTTCACTGCCCGCATCATTAAGTGCACTCACTTCACAGACAACTCGGCCAAACAACATTCACGCCACTGAGCTCGATTAGCCGCCATCTCACCTAACGTCTCAAGCCACCGACTCTGTGAGTCGCGAGGGCCCCAGCCCGGGAGACGAACCCGACCTACAGTAGCCAACCCCTTCGTGAACGATTTCATTTGTCTACGCCAGGTCATCATCTGTCCACCTCGCACCTTGCGCCAGTCGGCCGCAGCGTCGGCAAAGAGTGCTCGGTGTGGCAAACGACTAGCTGGCATCCTTAGTACATGACCTAACCATTTAAGTCGGTGCATAATTAAAGGAATTCATTCGAGGTGTTTTTCAGTTCTGTGGCTTTGATGCCGAGCCATGTCGCTCTTTTTCAAGAAAAGCCCCGCTAGACGTGACACTGAGTTCAAGTCCGTTTTATGATAGCCATCGCCGACCGATATGAGGGATCTCGAAGACCAGCCGAAATGTTTGACTTAATCCGCCTGACACCGGGCGTATGAAGTCGAGTGTCATTTCCGACGACCGTAGGCTTCAACTGCCAATCTGATGTGCTCTGCAAACGGTCTGTGTGACACATTGCTACGTTTACACAGTCAGCTGAATACCACGTATAGTGGGACAGGCACAATCAGGTCACAGAACCGCGATTCACGCGATCACCCAAGAATAACACTGGGCCAACGTGGGCCCTTCACCGTGAAACCGGTCGAGCGGTTATAACCAGCTAATAACACCTGCGGTAACGAGCGGAATGAATGAACCCGAGTGGTGGTCTTGATCAGTGGATGCACCAGCAAGGCGGAACGAGACCATGGGTCAGTCGTTTTAGCCGTCTTGTCTGAGCAACCACGGGGACAATCAAACTGACAATAACTAAACATCATTCGGGTCAGTGGTGCATGTGTCACCAACAACAGTTTGGCTTGTACCTTTGCAAGCCTAAGACGACTCGATATCAATTTGAGATGTTCCAATAGGGTTGTCTGGGTTTCGACGACGAGTGGGGTAGCATGCTTAATGCGCACATGAGCAGGTTGGCAGACAAGGACCGGTTGAATGTCATCGACAGAGCGGAAGCAGATCCTCCGGGTCCGGGGAGTGGACGAAACTACCACATTTTCATCCAGTTGCCATGCTGAAGGAGGCGCAGACTATCACAAAATGTCAGATATATCCCTTTTTCCTGTGCGCATCAACCAACCACTACCGTCGTTTGAATCTCATCCCATCCCCTTCTCAGAAACCTCTCTGTGGCCTATTTTTGTCCTTTCTTTAGCTTTGTTGGTGTACCGTCCGGTGAATGTTTTGTGTTCTTTTTCAATCCAACCTTGCGTTTTGCATTTTTTCCATATCCTCTCGAAAGTGCACTAACTTGAATTATATTTTCAATATTTTTCTTCCATTGGAATCGCGCAATTTTTTCCGCATTTTTTTCCTTACTGTCACTGGACGGCGGGACACAAAAGCCCCCACGCACACGCTTCCTGATCTTATTCCTTCGGATTTACACCGGATGCGTGATGTGTGAGCAGAACCACGGGTGCCACAGTACAAGCCACTTGTGGTGAGTATTATGCGTAGGCAGCTGTGCGCTGAGCATAAGCTATTTTTAGCCAGTACTGGTTTTAGGCATCGTGCACGTCAATGCTATACTTGGCGCCCGCCTTCTCCGAATCAGGCCTGGTCTCAGATAGACCACATAGCCGTTAGTTATAGGTGGCGGGGTTCCATTCAAGACTGTCGTTCTTATTGGAGCACATGCTTGGATTCAGGTCATCATCATCCTATAGTTTTTTTCTTCTTCGTGGTTGTGTGGCAGTTAAGCATCAGTGTGAACCACTGATGTATTGCTGTCTATGATGATGATGATGATGCACAGATGTCCTTTGACTTCGGTCACTCTGACAGACTAATCTGAAACGGATGCCATCAACCGAGTGACTGAGTGTTCAGTTCACTATGCCGGACGGCACCGGTCGTTAATTTTACTCCACCGGATGATCAGTTTAGAGGTAGCTTGAACTATTTTACCCAGATTATATGATCGATGTGTCAAACGATCGACGTAGTGAACTGGTTTTTCTTTACGTCGACGTTGGTGAAACTGCAGATGAGGTAACCAGATGGCATATTTCAAATCTGGGTTCGCGATTAGTCACCTGTAAATCTATTCGAAGGCTGTTGAAAACGTTTGCTACGGCGAGAATTGTTCATGACATGCAGGTAACTGGTCGATTGCGCACATGAACAGGTGACTCATCTACTGGCGACATTCAACGGACTGCAAGCGACAACCTCCATAGTGGCCTATTTCCGCTCGCTCAGTTTTGTCCAACATCAGAGTCCACTGAATATGGGATAACTTATAGTTATCGGTATGCGAGCTTCGAGTATTAGATGCGTGGTTAATCTTTTACTGCTTCTAGTAGAAAGATATTTTTACCGACGGAATAGATTCGTAAAAAAGTGCATTTTTGGCCCAACAATAACCCCTACCGTTTTATTCTAATGCAATATCAACATAGTGCAAAGCGTAAGCCTTGGTGTTAGGAGGCGCACTCCCAACAAAGTGACCAAGATGAATCACGCCTTACTGACCTATCGATCCAGTTCCCAGTTGACTGGTCTGTTTTATTCCATTCAGCCAATCAAATTGAAGCCGTTAGATCGAGCGTCTGTACGCCATTTCAACTGTGTTCTCTCGCTATGGCCTTCTAATACTCTCCGAAATGTGATCTGTTATAACGCTCCAACTGCCATATGTGACCGTTTCATCTGATTCTCTCTGCATCCGACTGCCATATATGACTGTCTCGTTTGATTTGCTCTGTCTTTTCGGCCATGTTTAGTAACAGTATCGCCCTACATATGTAGAGTCCTTGTGACCTAATTCTCGCTTGCTTTTTCTAATAAACAGTGTTACCACGTCACTCCTCCTTCTCGATTTTGGGCCAAACGATTGGGCGCGCAATAAAAGGGACGATCCATTACTTGGGTAGTGTTTATTTGAACATTGGTTTTCCGGTCTTACTTCATAGATAAGTACTTCACAGATAAAACGGTTATTCGAACAATTATTCACAAATTAGAGTACTCCCATTCCCAACTGCTAGAGAAGAAGGTTATATCCGTCCTGGAACAAGTGGGACTACTTCATGACGTTTGGTTTCGGCAGAATACCGCCGCAAACCATTCTAAGCTGTGCACACTAGACTGTCTGGATGAAACAATCGGATGATATATCGGTCACGGTGACCTAAGGTCAACAGATATTATTTCACTAGAACATCTACAAACCTTTGGGAAAGCCAAGTTGACCATAGTATGGGAATGTAGTGAAATCCCCGAGACTCATGTGTAACGTGTACTGTTATGCCAAAGAAGAGTGCAGTTGTGTAAGCAAAACAACAGACTACTGATAAGTAGTTTAGCAAATTTGATAATATAAAAGACACCCAACTGCGAAAACAGTAGACATTTCTAGCACTCCTTGGGAATATGTGGCTTATTCAACCTAGATATTAAAGGTAGAACACTCAGTTAGACAGTTTTGTTCTGTTAAATTAAAACCGAAACCTCATGCGATCTATGAGGGGCAGGGCGCTAAACACTTTCACAGGTGACACTACAAACTGAGCCAGACTTTCTACGAGAAACGTGCATGCAGAATTGCTACCGAATGCGTTTTTTAGAAGGCGATGCAGCCGGTGGAAGTGAAGCCCCAGTTTCCTCCTACGAGTGAGAAGTTTATATCTATTAGTATCCCTTTCAGAGGAAGTTACCATAAGAAAGCCCAAAAAGTCAGTCGAAGCAGCTTACCTACCTCTACTCCGTCTCCGTTCTCATCACGTCCGATCTTGGATTGAACTAGCATGACTGACGAGTTATCCTATTATTCTTCGCTTCACCTGGACAAGGAAATGACTGAAAACGGCTATAACCCTAGTACTGTTCGATTACTGACCGTTCAAGATAGACCAGTGAATCACAGATCCGTCGACTAATGACGAGGAACTGATTTTCAGAGCACTTCTTCAAGCATCCGATAGCCTTTGATTCGGTTGTTTATACGATTGACCTTAGTGATAAAAATCCAACGGCCTAAAATCCGGACATCTTGATCATTACTATTCCGGTGCCCTATGGCTCACGCATCGCTTGAGAATTAGAACCAAAATAACCTCGGACACATTGCACATCGCGGTGCCAGCAATCTTGTGGAAACTGTAGAGGCATTCACTCAGCGGCGGGCATTGTGAACAGCACAATAAAATGTCCCCATTAGACGTCTGGTCGGCAGCGCAGGTTGGTGCACCCTCGCTGAAGTATCACTTATCTGCTCAATTGATTACGAATGTTAGCGCCGCCCGGTAGAAACCTAAACTCACGGATAACGTAAAGATCCTACCCAAGAACCGTTACCTCTCGAGGCGACCAGGAAACCCGAACATTATTCGTGAGCGAATGTGGCTAAGCGCTGAAATGTGGTAACCCAGTCGTGCCTAATGCGAAGTTGATGGCGCATCGGCCAACACGGTTGCCTCATGACAGCGTGGCACTAGTGACAGGCTCTAACACGAGCGAATCGTGAGTGGGATTCCCTTCGAAAGGAACTAGCTGAAAAACTACCTACATACAGAAGTTGCGAAGGATACTCAACATATTAACCCAAGTCCCATACTACCCACTAGTAAGTTACAATTTAACGTTGAGGCTGAAAGCGCTTGTCAATTCACCCCAGAAGCTATGTACTAAGTCCGATTAGTGAAACTACATTGAAAGGGATCTTTTCGACGCAGAAGACACGGGGAACTGTAATCTACAATGCATGCAGCGCGGTTCAAACATTTTGCAATGGAGCAGCCGTCAACGAGTTAAGAAATTTCATCGCACGGTTGACCCGTGCTGTCTGTCATTGTGGGTACAGTTCAATCCAACAAAATATCTCCTGACTAAGTACTTGGTGTCTGCAATGTTGGACCCGTAAACCATTGTTCACAAGAGATTCCAACAAGTTGTCCTAGGACTGTACATGTCATCGTCTAGGCAAAGGTCGATTTTCAAGTACAAACAAAATCATTTGCTCTTACCACTGCAAGTGTAGATATTATTCAGGTAAGGATTCATCGTCGGTTGGTATTCTACTGACGATTTGTCGAAGTTGCCACCGGTAAATCCCAGTTACCAACTAGAGGTACTGAATTAAATGTAAAACGAATCCTACGTTCAGCGTTGCGCGCCATTTGCCCGGCTAAGCAAAGTTCTTGATAAATGGATTGAGAATAACACAACGTTATGAGCAAGTTGTAATACTCTACGTTTCAACCACCTCGGGTGGCCTTCCTCAGGAGTGTTATTAAAGTTCATCCGTCACATACCGTAGCAAAACTAAACATACATTCCGGCGGAAATTTTTCAAACAAGGCAGCGATAGAAACTGTTCACTGATTGTCGACGCGTCAGTCTCGCATTGCTACTCCAAATCGAAACCAACTTTATGATAATCAAGCAGTTCGCTTTGAAATACGCGACAAAGTTTTGCCATCTTGTAATGGACTAGACTATGCACCACCAACTGCAATTCTCCCGTAAGAGTTTCTCGATGTAACTTTGTACCACTAACCCTAATCCAAACTATTCAGCCATCATTGTCTCACTGCTCTTAAACGGTAGTTCCAAGTGCACCGTCGAGGTCTATGACTCGAACAACAAGAGCAAACAGTAGTAGTACAGAAAGTAATGATTTCGTTCCAGTAGCTATATATTGGCAAGTAAGTTTAGACAGCCAACAGGCCAAATCCTTTGAGGTTTGGAGAAGCAGATCATAAGTAAGGTCGATTAGCTTTTTTAAACTCACAATCCGTATCTACAGATGATGACGGAACGAATGAAAATTTCCAATCGCAGACATGTCTTTAGATAAAACTCTTGAACAACTTTAAAATGCAGAAATAAACACCTGGAAGACTTCGCTTGATTTGTTAATACGCCGGTAAAAATGGTTTTAGTACAGTCGTAATTCAAAACATAGAGTGCAGGAACAACAGTCCCTATGCGAAATGGATTACAAAGTTACCCCATATGAGTGCCAGCGACAGACACCAATTTAATTGTTCTTTTTAAAAAAGACTATCGTACCATCCAAATGCAACTCATTGTGTCTCAAAAACTCACAAGAGAATAGATTAAAAACAGAGCCGCAAGACAAAAGCAGCAAACTTTGATGTTAAAATCACATTTCAAGTAAACGTAGTGAATCCTGCGGATAAAGAGTCAACAGACAGCACCGATATAAAAACATCATAACCACCAGACTTGAGAATGACCATGGTATCAAGCGAAGAGAGATATACACTGTAGTCATTAAAGTTCACTGCTGACAGCTCGCAGATCCGCATCCATCATCATCCGGACCAACTGCTGAAAGTTACATGAGGGTTCCCAATTAAATTTGGTGCGGGCTTTGGAACTGTCCCCTACAAGCAAATCCTAAAACATAAGAAAAGGTAGTGAAGTGGCATGTGACTAACATGATGGGTGCGATTTTTCTAACGAAAACGTACAATAACCTGAACATAATAATGAATTACTAGAGTACAGAGCAGTGAGAACGATGAGTTTCCCTACACAAGTTGCCTCCGGTTGGCAACAGTTGCGCGCTGTATCGATACTAGCGTCCCGCTTTGTGGTAACCAGCCAAAATATACATTAATATACAATTCACGAATGATGAACGACTCATGACGTCAGAATCTGCAAAAAATAGTAAGTAGTTTTATACCTGTGTCATATACGAACAGCACCAAAATTCGACTGTCGCTAATGTGCCCAAGCGTCAAGTGAAACAGAAATCACTAGTGGGCCTCCCTACCTAGTTGCACTTCTTCACTAAGGACTTAAAAACATGTGCAATATGGACAATGACTGTTTTAGTTTCGAGAAAGCAAGAGTTATGAAAAACGCCACTTAGTTAGAAAATAAGTAACGGTAATATTGACACCATAGTCACTACCCCTGCTTTGCCACAGATGCACGCCGAATTCTACAGTGTTTGCGATTTCCTGCGAGGAACACGATCTAATGCGACGGTACCACGTAACTACGTTCATCGATTCGTTCCAAGTCAGCCTAGATGCTGCGTACTTTTCTGGACAGCGGTGAAATCGATCAGGTGACTCATTATTTTACATTGAGGTACCGACAAAAACACTTCAACATAAAATTATATTTTTCATGTGATACGACTGCAGATCCACGAGACGAAGGTTGATGTTACCTTAATTTATTCCGTTGTAGTAGGTTTGGATGAGAAGTAGTGACAATTAGTGTTCAACTCGTGAGGAACGGATAAGTTGGGGGGTCTTACAGTTTTTAAGTAATCAGTACGGTTAGACGACGGGGATACAACCGTATGGCTAATATTATAACGTTCTAAAATGCAGTCAGTTACAACATTGTATTAGATAACGATTTTAACAGACAGACTTCGATGGTTACTTGGTAAGTCCTTGATGAAACTACAAGGTAAAACAAAAATAAGTGCTTTCGTAATGTCTCGCATCTTTCAGAGAGTCGTTACAAACGAAGTAAAGCAGAACAAGCACAATGCACGATTTTCAACCAGAGATTACTCCTTCCTGAATTTATTTCAACAGGTTCAGGGGTTAAAGGACCTATACTTAGATGTGGAGGATTGTCTGATCAGGTTTGATATCATTACAAGTTTTGAGAAGGTTCTAGTGAAATAAAAAATCAGTCACATTCGAGAATGTTTTGGTGTGGACCCTAGTTAAATCACAGAGGATAATGTATCAATCAATGAGAATTTAAAACTTTGATTATTGTCTACCATTTTTGTTTTCAGTAAACAAATGCGACGGGCTCCCTCACTCTCCCTGCTTTCGCTAAATCGTCCATGCGAGATCTACAAAAATTACTAGTTTTCCTGATTCACTTGAAATTGGGTACAGGCCAGCCGACAATGCCTTACTGACATCATGCTTTGAAAAAAACAAACAGTTTTTTGAACAGAAATACATTCCATGCGTGGAACGAACTCACAGTCAAATGGGAATCAGTCGACTGTATGCAGATGGACTTATACTAAACCTATCTGGGGAACGCACAGAAAATGCATCTGCCCCAAATGGTAATTTCAGTTATCTCGTAAGGTTCCAATCATCTTCACGGCGCATTTCAGATTAGTTTGAGAGACGAACAGGTGAACGGATATTTAATGTGCACGAGGGTACAGGTGACCCTCGACTATTAAATATCTTACACGTTTGAAAAACAGTCAAACTGTGGTGCTAACAGACGTTGAACTAAAAAAAGAAGAGTTAGGAATTATCCAAAAAGAATAATATAACACCCACTCGGCGGCATTCCCGATGTGTCGAACTTCTGAGACCCTAAAGAGACAATCGAAAGGGTGAAGACGTAACGAACTTGAAAAGTGAAATAAAGAGTACACCAGTCCTAAAGTATAAACGTGTGCTGCGCGTCAGTAATTGCACGACTGAAGGGTGTGGCATCAAACTCATGGTAAGTTTCTAGTAGCGTACATGGTTGGCGGCATCCGAAACGGATTAGCCTGTCACAGTGACCGAAGCCAGAGGACGCCTGCGCTTCAAACCATCACCCCAAGTGGCTTGCGCTGCACCACTTGTGGTTCCACTCACACACCACGTATCCGGTGTAAACCCGAAGGAATAAGACCAGTAGGTGTGTGAGTGAGGCCTTTGTGTCCAGCCGGCCAATGCTGGTTAGCCAATTGAATGGCTAGCAGGAAAAGGAAACCCTTATCTCTCGGAAAATAAACAGAGAGAGACTACAATGACAAGATCTAAACTGAGAAGAAAGATATGTAAAATGTAATACAAGAAGCATTTCAGTATACGAGTGAATGTTAGTGCATGTTAGTGCATTCTAGAGCGATAAAGATAAGAAACAAGATCCCCTCCCACACACACATACACACACACACACACACACACA
>LOND01003944.1:4555-14737 GCA_014220965.1 Paragonimus kellicotti
AGTCTAAGCGACCTGTTTCTCCTAGAGAGTATCGGCCTGCGGACGAAAGGTGAACAGAGAGACGAGATTGCCACCCTCTAGAAGTTGTCGAAAAGTTTGATGGTTAGGTTAATACTTAATAACTCGCAACCAACGACACTTTGGTTGGGCTTATCAAGCAACAAAAAACACAGGCAGGACTTCATTATTAACACTGTGCTGTAGATCATGGGCAACAGCTGGCTGAGATGAGTCAGGCTCCTAACGAACGGCAAGCGTACATTTACCATGAAATGACTGCGCGGTCACTTGTTATAAGATTTCTCTGACTAAAATATGTGGCTCTTTCCTCGGGATATAAAACGAAGTGACAGGACATAACCTCCAGCGTCTATGAAAGGCTTCAGCAATTCTGAGCACCGTGGAATAAAACGACAGTAGCCTCTGGGATGAACGTATGTTAGTATTGTATTTAAAATTTAAAATTAAAGTAGGGTTGTAGTGGATCTAAACGCTATGTTAAGCTGGAACACAAAAAAACAAAGCAAAAATGTAAATGAAAACAGAAGAAACAGGTCGCTTAGACTCTATCTACCAGTTCACCAAGGAAATCTGTATTTTAGACGACTTTCGCAGTTTCGTCACAGACGCCCTGCCACGTCTTGATGCTAGTCAAGTCACCGCAGGCATGATCGACCTACCGAACCTCTCAAGCTTTCACGTCAGTGATCCAGGATTCCGATGAGGTAGGTCACATTTTTTTCTGAAGCTAACTGATATTTATTTCATCTATTCGATCCCCTTAATTACGCGCGACATGCTTATTTGTAAACCTCAACCGTTCTCTCCGTTCGCGCAACGGTTTGGTTTTTCAACCACCTCCATTCGTAACTGCACTCTAACACGCGTCATAACTGTGTTCACTACGAAACTTTGCATTTGGGTGAGCATCCCTATCGAGGTTTTCCACTTAGCTCAACGGGGTTTGGCACGTCAAAAAGACAAAGTACACCGTCAGATCATCACTTCCTTCCGACCATTTACTTCACTCAATGTGTGCTGCAAACGCGTCCACCTTTGTGTCGTTGACCTCGTTCCACCTTATATCACGTTCTGGTAAACGTTAATAGATTTGCAGGATGGAATGTTGCTTCATCCCTGAATACCACATCGGCTAGAAGCGTCGAAAGCAGGTATATTGAAACTTGGATTCCCAAATTCTGAGTTCCAGCCACGGTCATTGCTGAGCGTGGGTCCCAAATTGCGTCAGCTCTTCCACTGTCCCAACTGTACTCTTGAATACGGAACACATAACAGTCATTTTGTATTAGTCCTCATCAAACGGCGCGGTGAAAAAGACGTCGTCGTCTTTGATGTAACCTCGGTTAGCAGCAAACTGTCCAATCATTGCCTGTCGTTCTTTTGGGTCTGCGAACGGCCCAACGAAAGATTACACGTGTGCCCTGACACAACTCGTCCGCTGCCGAATACTGCTTTTCTCGGGAGAAATTAAGTCTGCTTGGTTACTGTATATGAGCTCTGACGCGACACACGCCACGCTTCTAAAGGGTCTCCACAGAAAACATTGCAGTGTGAAAAGTTTCACTGTGATCCCTGCGTGACAGGTGGTTGTCTTCCACGATGTCTGGACCCTCAAATTTCCGCAGTTACTGGACGATTTGCTTAGTCGTGAATTTTCGAACAAATTTTCTGCGGGAATTTTTGCTTTCTTCTGCCAGATTTCGACGCTTCTCGTCCTCTCTCATTCCAATTTATTAACTTCAGTATTTTTTCGACGCTGTTTAATCAAGTGACGGCAAAATTCCTCAACGCACCACTTTTGTCCCGAAATGAACGGTTCTGTCATAACCTTGAACTATTTGATCTGCAAGCTCATACATAACCTTTTAGAATATGAACTGATGCAACATTAACATTGCGGAAGTCTTAAGGAATATATGAGCCATTTTCTCTTGTACTATCGGCGTCAAATTTTTGTGAACTGCAATAATTTTCTCTCTGAAAATGCCAATTTTCTGAATGAGTTTTGTCAGCTTGGAAGTGTTCCACTGGTTTATGCGTTGTGCGATCGGCGACAACGTTTCCACGCAGATGTTGTTTTGGAAAATGACGCTTTCTTCGAAGAATTATGACTTGTGTCACAACTCCAAATCAATTCTTACGGTGCATTGGACACGGAGAAAATATGCGCACCGTCTCTGTGCTCTGTGATGGTTCAGTCATCTAACTGGTCTGGCTGTTTTGCGTTCTGATTTGTCTGGGTTTCCAACCTTACGCATGGGACAATTTTACAAAAGTTGGATACGTTGCGTTTAAATCGCGGTCATATGAACCCCGATCGTACAAGACTTCTGCTTCTTGCTTTCTTTCTTCAATCATGAGAAAACACTTTGGAGGTGTAAGGCCAAACGAATATATGATTTCCGGTTGTCTATAAGCTTAGCTGGACTTTTCCCGTTAGTTTCGGTCAAGGTTGTACGACACACGAAGAGAAATTTTTCCAGCTTTGTTCTCAGTTCACTCTAAACTGTTTCCACTGAGCGTTCCGCTGGCCCTTTGGAGATTGGATGTTAAGAATCAGTCCTCACCTGTCGGATCCCATTGTTGGTTACAAATTCTTGGATTTCCTCGCTAGTAAGGTTGATGTCCTTGTCAGCTAATATAAGTTGAGACGCCAAATCTGCTGAGGCAGTCTCGTAAACACGGAACGATGAATTCCGATGTTGCGTTTGTCATTGGTTAAACTTTAATCCTCCTCAAATAGGCGCGGATAACTAATAAACACATCTGATGCTCCGTTGGGCCAAAATTGCTTTTGTGAACACGCTTCCAGACTTCCTGCGGCTATTCCCATAGACTTAATGGAACAGAAGCAGCATTGTTTTAAATAGTTTTGCACGTGTTACAGCTATCAGTGGATTGTTCCTTGTCTTTGTCAAGGTTCGGCCACCACACAGAATTTCTGACCAATGCTCTCATACGACCAGATGAGGTTCCGGGTTGGCGTTTCTCTTCTGAAGTTTGAACTTTAAATTGAACCGACAGAGCCGAAATCAAAGTTGGGGGAGCAGTCCTCATTATTGATGGTACAATTTAGGTTTTTCATTGTGATACTCGGGAACTTACTGTATTTAATGGGAAAACCGGTTGCATTATGTGTTCCATTGATACCAATCTGTGATTATTCGGAGTAGTGTACAAACGTTCGGCCTACCGACTAAGCAAGAGATGAACTTATTTTATCAGGTTCAGCAACCACTATCCCTCTTGGCCTCCCTCATATGTTTCTGATGACTTTATTCAATGTTTACCGAAGTTATCTCGCCTGCGTTTACGTCCGTGTGTTCTAAAGGCTGCACGGTAGCACGTTCCTTCCAGTAGATGGGAATCCTGAGTTAACCTGGACAAGCAACAGATCCCACAAGCCGGCGGGATGATCATACTCCTTCGTCTTTTAACTGTTTTTACCAATGAGAAACAAGTGGTTTGTACTCCTGAATTCATTGCAGCCTCAGGGTGGGCCATCATGCGATGATTTTGTTTGGTTAAACCGGCAGCACCAAATTAATCTGGTATGCCGATCGTGGGAACCATTGCAAAGTGCATGTATACACAATGTGCTTCCATTCGGCGACCCAAGTTTGAGAAGAACTAAACCCTCCACACTCCATTCATATAATATACACCAAGTTGACGGATGTTGTCGTCATAGCGGTTGTGAAGTATACTAAGCAGCCATGTCAACTGCTTGGTCTGACACGTTCATTTTTGAGAAACAGCATGCGTTGGGAGGGGGTTGACCGAAATTTCAGCCCGTGATTATTAGTAACGCATGTTTACAAACAAAACCTCGAAGCACCACGCTTATCCGAGAAGATGGATTGCATCATGAGTAGTTGCTAACCGCACGGTCTGCCGGCCACCCGAAAAATTGGTTCCAGTATGCATCTTCACCTTAGAAAGTGGAGACTGAAGTGTCGCATCTGCCGAGGCTCTCAGAACTTACAAGACCTGATGCGGAAACCGCGTGTGGCCCGGCGAAACGTTACATTAAGATTCATGTCCAGACACCTTAAATCCTCCATGTGTAACCTGCTGACTTAAAAATGGTCCTAGAATTGTAGATGCCACGTTTGAAACTACTCTTAAACACCATGTGTGCCCTAAGCATAGTTTTCCTGGTGCCGACTTCAATCGCCAGATGTGTTGTTTTAAGCTGATGAGAAGCTTGATAAACCCCCATTCATACAATTGTATTGTCGCCTCCATGTCCACGTGCAATGTTCTAATATACTCGACGAACACACCCGGACGTCTGAAATTACCGAGCACTCTCCAGAAGGCTTCATGTCTCAAAAAGTAAAAAGCTTCGATGTAGTCTAAGGAGGGGCCATATATGGAATGGTTGCATTCTCGACAACTCTGAATCTGTCGAGAAATAAACACTAAGTTTATCGTACTGCGATTCGCCACTAAGCCACACTACTCTTCAGTAGCATTTGCCTTCCAGAGTTCTTCAGTCAGTAGGCTCAGATGCACACTTGCAAGCATCCCCCCAGTGTAGTTCAGAGACGAATGCACCGATAGCTGTCGAGGAAGTGCTTCTTACCCTCACCTTTAAACGAAGACACGGCCAGTGCATCCATAAACTGTAGTGGCATTACTTCCTATTCACGGGTGGAGTGAATCATCGGAAATGGAACATGTTACAACAATTGGCCGACAGTCTCCAAGAATATCACGCGGCAGTCCATCCCTGCCCACAGACGTTCCATTACATAGTTGCTTAATCGCTCTCTGCACTTATGTCAAATCCGAGGCGAGGGCAAGTGAATTTCGACAAATTGTTGCGGCGGGTTTTTCATGGTTACATAACTGATGGCAGCAGAGTGGTTATTAGGCTATCGAAATGCTTGTACCAAACTTTCATGTTGTCCTCGTATTGGATGCACGTAGAGTCGGTGTTCATGTCAGCCAATGCTTTGGTAGACTGGACGGATGGACCGAAAATCGCCTTAAGCGAATCGTAGAACTGCTTGTGTTGTCGGCGATCGGCGTAGCCCTGCATCCGCTCACCTTGCTTCCTTCACCAGTCGTCCTTGATTCTTCGAACAGGTTCGGTGAGTTGGCGGTGAATACTCCGAAACTTCCAGTTTTCACTGTGGATGCGGTAAACGCCGTATTATTCTCGCGTATCTAAATGGAGGTAGCCAGTTTCGTTTCTTCGAAATAGTCACGACGCTCCTGGTGTTCTATACCGAGGGTCCCGGTTGCTGCTGCCGTGATTAGTCCGTTCAACTGTAGACACGGCGGCGTCTTTCGAATGGGCGGCAACTTTACGATGCAAAGCAGTCCTAATCTTGGGTTTCTTCAGTTGTTCGACATCCAATTTTTTCCTCTGTCCACAGGATCTACAATAAACCGGCTTGCATACGTGGATGAACAACTTGGTCTTAGTTGTCCCTTTATCGGTGCTACACTCAACCCTGAGCATTACTCGTGTGTTACATACTTCACAGGTATCATGCCGCGCAATCGCGCAATCGCGCAATCAGGCGACTGATGACAGTCGCTTTGTGGATTACTCCACATCGTGATGTCGTTCGTATCCAGCAGGAATAAGGTGTTTTTGATGACCAGCCCATGGGCACATAGGATGCCGATCGGATTATGGCGGACAGAAATAGAAATGGTCGTTTGTTTCATCAGTGTGACACATAGTTGGACCATAAACACTATCAAATGTGGCACACTTATCTCGATTGCTTCTCGAACGTATTGACAAGATTTGACGGTTGATGCCGTGCGGTTGTCCCATCGTCAAATAATTGACGTCGTGCACTCGATCGCTGTCTTTCTAATAACCCATCTAGTAGGAGGTGTATCTAACACTTGTTTCTCTGAGCTTATCATGCTCTGTATGCCTTGTTTCACTCAAGAGTGCGACATTGATGCCGTTGCAGCGATGTGACGTTCCATCCGTCCCGTGGTATTGTGTCAATCCGGTGGCGTGCGCACAATCCATGTCCCAACAAACACGGCATTGCGTCAACGTTTATATTGCCGGTCAGTCATTGTAGTTAGGAGACTTGTGTGGAAATTTTCTGCCTTGGATTCGTTGTGGGGGATTCACTTAAGGTTGGTGAAGGTTTGACGTTGGAAAAGTTTCATCTACCCACTCTGCCGTAAAAGGTAGATCGAGTAACCAGGTTTATCCCGCGCGACGGCCAATGCAGTATATTATTCGGCTGATGCCGCGCAATCAGAGTTTATGTGGGCTCTGGTCAGTGCCAGGACGTCCAGACCTAAGCAGGACAGCGACGATCACCCTCAACCAATGCCTTTATCTCGAAAGAATGTACCGTAACACAATTGGTAACGCATACATGAAAGCAAGAACATCGACCATCAGCAAAAACCAACTCGCAGTAGCTACGGAAAGGTTCCACAGGTGCACCACTATAAAGTCGACACACTCACATATGATCAAGACTACTACGGAACAAAACACGTCAACCGGACAGCACCAGACCAGGCAAGGACAACCATGAGGCCGAACCAAAACACAACACACCGGCATCATCCGCAACGAATGTAACTGCTTTAGGTCTGGTTGCTCCCAATCGACCAGTCTGATATGGCTGAACCTACAACGACCAAGTTCCTAGTTAGCAAAGCTCGCCGGATCAATAACAGCACACGAGTTCGACCACCACGCCAAGGTAGCAGAAAAGGTCACAGGCGCACAAGTATACAAGCACTCGCACAGACAGATATACCGCTGTGCGTACTTCTGCGGTGAGTACTCCCTGTGAACACGCTTATTTTTCATTCGATCATGCTGAAGACTTCCACCTACATATGAACTCACGTACCCATTGTGCCTGCTGGAAACGGTGCCTATTTACTAAGACGTAATCTAACCCAGTTTAGGTTGAGAGAAACGCTTCGGACCCCGTGTCGCCTACGCGTTTGCGAGTTGAGTTTTTTCGAGGTAACGGGACGCTGGGTGCCTCTGCTATGCCTTGGCAAAGAGTGTCTCAGCTGTGGCACAATCTTACCGAGAGATACATGTTTACCGAGTAGTCTCCCATTTTAATGGTCTCGTTCAGAAGGATGTCTGTAAGTTGCGAAGTGTCAGATATCTTGAGCAACTGACGTTAGGGATGAAACGAGTTAACTAGAGTAAAATAATTTAGTATTGAGTCGCCCCTTCATATTCCATAGTTAAGTGGTAATGTGCAAAATTTTCGGTCGCTATGGGTAATTCCGCCTACGTGGGACAATGTCCCTCTTGATTGTCTAAAGCTGAACCCGTTGTGATTGTTGGCAGACTTTTCAAGTTAAAGTGGCCTTGATGTTCAACTCAAGAGGAAAACGGACCGTAACCGGTATAGAAGCGAGATGGATGGATTATCAATAGCTTACTCATAAGCAAGTGGAGTTTAGTTCAACGCGCCTGGCTCACATTGCACATCAATTTCATGCTCGTTATACTTAAAGGCACATAGAGACAACGGTCTACTGTCACACATTCGCTGTCGTGATAGCCTCACTTTGGTAACATCAATTTAGCTCCGTTAGAACTTGTCAGTCAAGAAGAAATTTTTCAACTCACAGCGGATCAACCGTGAGGGAAGTCTGTTACAAACAACTGTTTATACTGACGTGTAGAACATTGTAACGCTGTTCAGCAAATTTTATTCACACTACGTTAGAGATGAACTCTCATTTTTGTGTTCGACTGTTATTTGCGGTTTATTTCTGCACACCTCCCTGATCTTTCTCAATTCATCAGTTTTTCATTCTTGAATGGGAGCGCTTTTGCTGACATTACTGATTCCGAGGTAGGTTCTACCCCTCAGAAACCATCATTTCCGCTTACCCACGTGGTTTCGGCAGTCATGACCATGGGCACTGACTCGCTCAGCCTGAGGCCGGATTTGATTCTCGGCGCACACGTTAACAAAATTCTTGGTACAGTTTTATAGCTTCCAACCTCTTGAACCCAATCGCTACTAATGTCATCAACCCTAATTACGCGTGACTCAGCTTCAGACTTTGTGACAAATCAAACGTAACGATCGTGGGACAAACTGTTGCATTTGATAAACGAAACATATGAAGACTTCCAGCGTAAACTGCACACGTTTTTTGCCACATGACGCAACTTCAAATAACCTTACCGCTAACGATCCAACTGTGCGTGAACCGGGGCACAAAACTCAAAAGGTGATCCCCAAAAAGGGTGGTCAATTCCTGACAAGGATACTTCGCTGTATAAATTAACACAGCTAACTTGTCAGGCTTGAGATGATTACCGGCGTCTATCTGGGCTTCAGTTGAATTGGATACCTTGAAAAAGCAGCTCTTTTACATGACTGTGCAGCTGGTTGTCATCATCGGCAATCGACAAATCTCCCGAGTTGCTCTCTCCAACTGTATCCAACTGTAAATCTTCGAGCAGACGGGTGGAAAATCGCCGATTATTCTATTGTCCCGCACAGATTTTGCTCTCAGGCGGTCTAATTTACCAATTCGTTTAGTTTGGTTCCGGAACATTACTAATCGAGAGGCGTCGCGGCCAGGCAATGTCGGTGACTGCGGCTGATAGCCCTTCAAGCTGCTGTTCGGTCTTTCCATTCTCTCGAACTTTCTGGTTGGCACGGGCGCACAAGTTAGGGTTATCCCACCAAAGTGTCAAAGGTAATTTGTAACTGGCACCTTCTACGTTACGGTTTGCCGATAACCCAGCTGTTCAGATTTATTGCAAAAGACTGCTTATTCTTGACGTCGGCTAAAGTCGCCAGATTCTTCGAAGACTTCCAGGCGCAAATCAGCGACGCCATATAATCAAAATCGGTTCCATTCCGCCTTATGGACTCAAAGGTGACCACATTTGAAAATTACTCCATAGCTTTAACACCACCAACCAGTTATGTCGCGTGGCTTTAGGGAACGAATCGAGGACCGCGGCTAGTGATAACCTTGGACCTTGTGATTTCGTCTGCAGCCCATTTTTCTGGAGACCTTCGACTTAGATTTTTGAAATGTTCATTGATCAAATACTCTGTGGTATTGACTATGTGTGCATCTCATCTGAAGACGTTCTGGTCACAAATGAAGGTGCTCAGGGGCAAAACTCACATTTGCGGAGGTTAACGGAAACCCCCGTCAAGCAGATTGTAATTTTCAATCCTAATAGACGCAATTTTGAGGCGAATACTGTAAGTTATCTGTGGCACAATATATGTAGAGTATCGCACCTAAAATAAGCGAGAAAAATTTTGCCGTCTGAGAATATCTACAATCACAGTCCTCAAAACTTCTGATGTTTCTCAAATACCTTTTCAATGTTCTCTTGTAGAAAATCTGATTCTACGTGTTAACCGCGCACAGCGTGATTACAATCTACCGATCGTTCCATTCTTGTAGAAAATCTGATTCTACGTGTTAACCGCGCACAGCTGTGTGATTACAATCTACCGATCGTTCCATTCACCAATCCACATATTTCTAAGTCAAAGACACGAAACGGAAAAGGTGCGGAAAAACAATTTATTTGCTTCCCAGGAAATTGCCGCAGTGTTCCACAGTTGTAAATAAACTTGGCTATGTGGGGGGAATAGAGAATTTATCGCCTTCTAGAATCGCCCTGAGCGGTCTCATTGGTTGACCGACGTCCAATTAACACATTTGGACAAACACTGAAATTCTGGAGCATATACCCTGTAGCGTTTTGTAAAGCATTTTGTACTTTATAATTTTCGTTGTTCTTCACACTTTTCGCCTTCCTCAATTTCACATCTACACTCGATGTTTAAATCATGTGAATCGACTGAATCAATTATCACAAAATAAAATTTCATCTCCAAGGTCGCGAGCCCTGTGTTCTCTCTGCGTTCTGCGTCACTTGTGTACAGAATTTGGGAGAGTTAAAGGTTAACGGAATCCACCGTCTATTTCAGCACATCTCCGTGTTTACCTGTTTTCAATTTATCGTTGTGACAACGTCAAATTCCTTTGGGAGCAGCACGGCAGATTGTGCCCATTGGATATCTCGTTCGGTGTAGTGGAACCCTAAACCAACGCACCTTCACGAACTACTGTGAGTCTGTCTCTTCTGTTTTCATTACATTTTTGCTTTGTTTTTTTGTTGTTCAAGCTCAACATAGCGTTTAG